>VXAX01003556.1:4275961-4535519 GCA_013399835.1 Leptocoma aspasia
GTGGGCGTCCACCACGCCCCGCGGCTGGGCGCCCGTGGCCCCCGCGGAGCCGGGCGCTCACGTGGAGGTGCGGATCGCCAAGCAGACGGTCTACGGCATCACCCTGGAGTGGTTCGCGGCGGCGGCCGCGGCAGCGGAGCCGGGGGAGACCTGGTACACCCTCCTGGTGGGCCGCTACGACGCCGCCCAGAAGGACACCATCTACATCGGGCCCGGGGTCAACACGTACTCGGTGACCGACCTGCTGCCCGCCACCAAGTACGAGGTGTGCGTGGCCGTGCGCAACCAGGCTCCCCGCAAGGGCCAGTGCGTCGTCTTCGTCACGGGCAGCGACGTCAGCCAGATGNCCGCAGCCTTGCGGAGCCCTGGGAATGGAGGTGCCCGGGCTGTCCGGCCACAGGGATGGGTGGAGCTGCGCCTCCGTAGCCCCGGGCTGTCCCTGCAGCACTGTCACGGAGCAACGCACACTGGCACACCGAGAAAACCAACACGAACGAAAAACCAACCCCCGAACCAATAGTAATGCTTGTGGCCAGAGGTGTCCCCTCACTCACCCACACAGGTGTGTCTGTAACTATTTGTGTGTGTCCGCAGCTCTGTCCAGTGCCGGGTGCCAGATTCTCCTGCGTGCCAGCTCCTGGGAACGGACGGGGGAGCTGGGGACGGCTCTGGTCACAGCCCAGCAACAACAAATGGTGGGGACGATTGGGTCAACATGATGAAGAGATTTTATATTAGTTGGAGAACAAATTATTTTGACCAGAGGTGTTGGTTTTGAGGGTGGGTTTTTTGGTTTGTTTTGCATTTTATTTTTATTTTTATTTTTCTTACTCCTCCTTAAGGTTTACGCAGCCCTAAGAGATTCACAGCTTTGGTTGTACCACAAGCAGGAAAAGTGCAAGTGCTTGAACCAGGCTGGCAGCACAAGTGGACAGGGCAGAGAACATAGTGGAGCAGGGGGTTGGGAGCTGAAGATGCAAGCCAGGCACATTCCCTAAATGCCTGCCTATCCTGCTGCTTTGAAACCAAAGCTTGCCTCTTTGCTAGAGGCAAAAAAGCCCAAAGATGCATGTAAAAGTGACTGCCTCCTGCTTGTGGAGCAGTTCCGTGCTGTGATTTTCAGGGGTTTGAGGACATGTGACTTACTACTTTTCTTTTTTTGGCCTCATGCTTTCCAGCACAACCAAAGCATATGGCCCATAGACCCACAGCCCTTGTTATATGTGGTATAGATCATCTCAAAAAGAAAAATCAAGAGTAGACACCCCAGCTGTTGTGAACTTCATGCTGTGGTAGCTTGGCTTTCTAATTGTATTTTGTTTTCTGGTGTTTTCCATGCTGTGTCTCCTCAGGCCCTATGATTCCTCCCCCAGCACCTCTTTCTGCTGTACCGTACTGCACAGCTTTTGAACAGAGCTCTGTTTTGTCACTGCTGACTCTTGCTGTTAATACTTCACAGGACTTCCTAGTCTTGTCAGTCCTTTTGTGTCAAAGCAATAAACACAACAGGTTTTCAGAATACACAGAGGTCCTCTGCTTCATCTCTTTTACAGTTACAAATTACAAATTGCAAAGAAACCTGGATTCCAAGGAGCTCTGGAGTTTGGTTGCAGGGATGGAGGAGGCCAGGCAGCTTCAATACAAGTCACAGGGGTCTGGAGTGGTGAGGAAGGAGCTAACCAAGCAGGAAAACCTTGTCCTAGGAAAGCCACGTGCAGACACAGCTAATACAGAGTGAGGTATGAGCTGATGTTGGTTGAAGACCAGGGTGGGGACTTGGGTGCGGGGGAGTAAATAACAGAGCACTGTCAGTAATGGCCGGCCTTCTTCCACCCCAGTCAGCAGGGAGGGACAGCAGCACACTGCAGAGCCTGGAGACAGCTGCTGAGTCAGTGAGGAAACAGCCAGGGAAAGACAAAGCATCCCCTGACCACGTGGAGGAAGTTCATAACAAATTGCAGACCCTGAACACTGGCATCAGACTGAACCTGCTGCCTCCCTGCCCCCAGGGCCATGCTGCACTGGGCTGTACCACGGGAGCTCGGCCAGGGCTCTGTGTGACCTTGCCCAAGGCTTGTGCCAGTGCCATCCTGCTTCTCACCTCCTCTCCTTCCAGCCTGGTGTTGTCCAAAACCCACACCTGACTCACAGCCCGCAGAAGGGTCTATTTGGTCATCCTAAAAGCGGCCTGGCTGCCTGTGGCTGTCAGGTCACATAATAGGTGATGACAAGGCATCGTTGCCAGCAGAAACACACCAAGCACAGAAGTACCTTTTGCAGATTTTTAAAAAAATTTATTTATTAAAAAAATTCCTTGAAGTTGAAATACAGAGTAACTGAGAAAGAGTCTCACAACATAGTAATAAAACATCTTTATTACTTCTTAAATATAATCTCTAAGACTATAAGCCTGTAATTCCTGTTAAATCTGACTTAATTGAAATGTCTTCATAGGCTTTCCTCATTAGAGAGTGAACACTGAATGCTGGCAATAACACAACAGCGGGAAGACAGTGGTATGGGGAATAAATCACGAACTTTGGGGAACATTGCAGAACCTGTGGGCACTCAGCCAGCAGAAGGCAGGTGCTTGCACAGGGCAGCAGGAGTGGGGTCAGGGCCTGCATGTCCCCTCCCTCCAGCCAGGTTATGGCCAGGGGACAAGGACAAGGTGATTGGACAGGTGAGAACTTGGCCTCACATCACAGTGCCCCAGGAGGAGGGACAAGCAAGAAAGCAGTAGAGAAAAGGAGAGATGTGACAGGAGAGGCTCTGGGAGCAGTGCTCCTGCCATGGCCCCAAGCTGGGACTCTCCTGCACCTCTTGGCTACAGCTGCTGGCTCAGCTCACAGGTGACATGAGCCACGAGCACTATGGCTTCTAGGCAGGTTGAACTGAAGTTAAAAAATACAAGATTTTCCTTGTAAGTGGGTAATTTCATATTCAACCATCTGTCCCCTAAACTGATGAAGTCCTGGTGCAAAAAGGGGAATTATTTCAGCTACTGAAGTGAGAGGAGATCCTGAGGGCCAGGTCTGCTGGTTCAACTGAAATGACAGCTGGAGAACTCTCATGAACCCCTTGAATTAACACAGTGTGTCCTGTCAGGTCTGCTCTCCACCTTGATGTTCCTGGTACCATGACAGCACAGCTTCTCTGCAGGCCAGGTCTCAGAGAGAGGGTGCAGGGTGCTGCTCCCCAGCCAGCTTGGTCGGTGCCTTCTTCTCAGGGGATGGGAAACAGCCAGGCCCAGCTGAAAAATATCTCCTCAGAAACAAACCTGATGGGGGAGTCTGTGGGGTAGATCCAGTGAAAAAAGTGCTCTGCTCTTGGTGCCTTTTTACTGTCACGTCAGCTGCCCTGCCAGTCCCCTCCCATTAACTGTTGTTTAATTCGCTCAAAAATACTGATAAGAAAAACCTGAATATTTTATGGAAACCTCCTTTTGCACACATCAGTCCCTGCAACAAGCCAGGAGAGGTGATGAAATATATTCCTTGGCACCTTCTGCTAGCAGTGTACAACACCACATGATCTTTCCAGACACTTCACTGACCAACATATGCAACTTTCCAGCACTTGTCTCTATCTTCCACTTATCATTTGCCTCTCAGTTTTACCTTGTCTTTCCTGTGTTTTTATTCATGTCCTTCTCCTGCTGGGCTCCTGCTCTTTTGGGGCTCAGTGTCAGAAGGAGGCAGTGCTGAGTGAGTGCTGCTATTGAACTTCCATGCTTAAATCTTGCCCCTGCTGGTCCAGGGAAGGCTGAGGTGCCCCTCCTGTCCCTCCCCAGCAGGCAAGTCCAGGGCAGAAGCAAAGCACAGCATCATGCCAACGTGCTCTGGCAAACCCAGCATAAGCTGCAGGAAAACGAAGAACTTCTCCAAGCCCGCCTGCTTACCTTTGGGATTGAAGGTACTCAGGCCATGAGCACATCGCTCTGCCAGCTGTTGCAAAGCACATTGTGCTCTGGGGACAGGGCAGTGTCACTGCTGTAGGAGACCTGCACCTCGACTCAGTGCTGCTGCCACAGCCAGGCCAACATCTTCAAAAATGGGTCTGGGATTTGAAGTGGTGGGTTTTCAGACACTTCAAACCCACTTGCCAGACCAGGTCAGAAGCAGCATCCACCAGGGCCTTGGCTGCAGAGCATCTTGTTTGAAAACCTAAGCTCTGGGTAGACACCTCCAAACCAGGGGCAACCTGAGTCCCTGTTCACCTGGGGAGACTGTGGCTGGCACACTCAGCACCGTGATCAGACACAGCGGCAGGGAGGGCCCATGGGACACGGCTGAAGGAACCGCAGTCACGACTGAACACGGAGGCAGCGCTTCTGTGGGTGGGGTGACTCTGTAGCACGTGGTACTTGCAGAAGGTGAGGGGTGGCTATCACAGTGAGAAGCTGCTCTGGTTCACAGGGTGCTGACAGACACAGGGAAGAGACAGCACATGAAAACATCCATGCCCAGCCACAGCCTGCAGTCTCTGGGGGCTGCTGAGAGCACCTAGATGTGGGGCTCCGCGTAAGCTGCGTTCCTCTTCTCAAACCTCATTTTGAGCTCTGACACGAGGGCGTTGTGAGTGCTGCTGTGACCTTTCTTCTTCGGTGGCTTGATGACGTGCTTGGGAGTGAGGGAGCCGGACACGGTTGGCACCCGCCACGCTGCGGCATCGCCCCGGGGAGCCAGGGCCGGGGGTGGCGGGGGCAGGGGGGCTGCCGGTGGCACAGGGACAACCTGGACGTTGTTGTTGCTATTCTCATTGTGTAGGCTCTTGACGTCCTCCTCAACAACAAACTTCTCTGCAGCGTTGCTGGGCCTCTTGAATTTCAGCCACTCCATCCTCACTGTCCGGGATGGCGGCATCTGTCTCTTTTTTATGATCCTTCTCACCGGCATGACTTTGTTGGACCGCTTGTTGCGCCAGAACATGGCCGTAGAGATCATGATAGTTATCAGCACCATAATGCCCATGACACCAGCTAGCACTCCTAAGGCTTTCATGGGGTTATCTTTAGTTTGCATCAAAAAGGCGGCCATAGGCCCTTTGTGAAGAGTCTGTAAAGGAGTACAAAGAAAACACATGACTTACTCTAGGGGACAGACAGTGACCCAGAAATTTCATTTGTCCAAAATATGTTACAAGTAGAGCTGATTGATGGAAGTTGTCTCTAAAAAAAGTGAGAGTCACACAGCCAATCCAGTCCAGGGGTGGAGAGTTTAGATGGGGCTGGAGACTGGGTAAACATTATAGTACTGTGAGGTAGATGACTTGAACACAAAAGCTTACAGAAGTACTGCCACCAATTTAGGGCAGATTCCTGCATGTCACCATAGTGTTTAACTTGCAAGAATGGAGCAAGAAAATAATTGGCTCAATTACTGAGCATGGCATTGAAAAGGATTAGGATAAAACTTCTGCTTATAAAATGTCAGTGTACAAATGAGTAGTTCGCAGATATGTGCTGCATTCTGTTTTCAAGTACTCTTTTACAGACATAACAAAACTCTTTGAGGTAGGGGAGATAAGTGGAGCTAAAGAGCTTTGTTTATAGAAAGAAAAGAAATTAGCAATGACATAAGCTACATATGGCATATTAAGGACAAATGAATGACCAGTTCACTTTCCATCTTAGCACACTGTGCGTCTTGGAGGTCCCCGTATAATTTTGCGGATTTTGCCCTGCGGGTGGAGCTTGGATCTTTTCACACTTTTCCAGTACATGATGGTGGAGATCACCATTGTAACAGAAATGGTGGAAAGGACGCCACTCATGCATATTCCATATATTGTCCATGGACGCTTCTTGAGGCCTAAAATATAGGATTTTACCCTGGACTTGATCTGGAAATATCAAAAATAAGAGAAATGGTCAACCCTCACATGGTTATATTTGAAAGAGGCCAGTATCTATTATAAATACAGCTGGGGAACTAGGCTGAAATGTGTACAGGTTAGAGAGCCTATAAAATAAAGGGAGCTAAGTGTTGAACTAGGCACAGGAGAGGAGGCAGTTGCAATGATGTTGAACTGAATCCAGAAACAGTAAAATAAGTTAGGAAGCACATATAAACACTTGGCTGGTTGGGGAATAAAGGCTAGAGGCATGGCACATAGCTTGCCCTTATTCAGGGTGTGGTAGCCTATCCTTGGACTGAACTTCCAAGAGAAGTTCATCGTGAATGCAGGTGGTATCTGAACAGGCAGTAGTGCTGTGTAAGGCCAGGAGAACCTTTAGAAATGGCACATTCACATGCAGGTTTGGTTACTGAGAGTTGATCATAAAGTGATGTGTGGCTGCAGAAAGACAGAGCTTTCCACTGTGCCCCAGTCCGCTGTCTTTGACTTCATGAGGGAATCCTCACCCAAACTTTGCATGTCTAGTGATCTGTGTTTTAGTTATAGGTCTAAGCTCCCAGCTTTTGGTCAATGGGGAGAAAAGGACCCCTCTGGGTCAGTAGTCACCATATGCTAAAATAGGTGTCAAACACAGTGAAGGAGAACCTTGTGAGTAGCTTGGACTTGAACCTGGGACTTGTAGTTCAGATGGATTTCCCTGTGTGACTCTAAACTAGGATGTCCATCTCTTTGTCCTCCCCAGTATGTGGGGGAAGATGACTAAGAGTATCCCAGAGTGTGCTTCAGAGTACCTCTTGTCATTAATGTCACATCCATAAACTTGGGGGATGTAAATTAGCTAATAAACACCTCCTTGTCTTAATTTCTGTGTTTTCACAACCTATCTCAAACACATTATTAAGCCCGCTCTTCTCCTACCGTGAATGTGTCCCATTGCCAAAAAGAAAGGGGCAAAGAAATGCTAGTGAAACTCACGGACCATGTCACTGGGCAGGTAGGGACAAATTTTCACCATTTTGCTGTGGAGAGAGTTCTTCCAGTATTTAATTAGGAGTGGACCTGAACTAGAAACCAAAAGCAAAGCAGCCCATGACTTTGGTGGAGCTTAGACTCACATCAGCTTTGCTGTTCTGCATTACATGGATTTTTTTTGTACTTAAATCCCATCAGATGGTAGAAATTCTACCCTGGCTTACTTAACTTCATGTGAAAGTCAGATGAATTAAGTGTCAGATAAACCCTGCTAAATAGTATGTGACCTGAGTCCACCTGTTACAAGTTTTGTCAAGATCTATTTTATAGGAAGACACTGATGGCTGAAGAGTATTTGACTAGGTACTTGAAAATCTTGGATAAATGAGATTAGACAGAAGTACATGTTGCCCGCGTACTACAGCTGCAGAGGTAAGAACAGATAAAAATTGTGTGGAGAGTTTTGACATTTGGCTTTGTTCAATCCCCTGGTCTCAGAAAGTCTGGCATCTGTTCAGAGCTTCCAATGATGAAGAGATGATTAATACCAAAACTAAACCCATTAACAGCTAGCTGGTTCAGCCTCTATTCTAGTTACTTGACCTCTACTTTAAAAAGCTTTGCCTGGAATTAGCCTTGCACAACAACTGTTCTGCATAAAAACATCAGGCATTTTGTAAGCACACAGTGGGAGAGTTTCTGTTTGTCATGGCCATGACACTGGCAGGATAAATAGGAGGAATAACTTTCAATACAGGCCAGGAATGTCATAATCTTAGCCAGGCTGCAGAGAGACTTATGGGAAGTGCACATTTAAAACATTAAGCCCTTGTGTTGATTACCAGCAGTGCCATGTAGCCAGCTCAACAAATAGCTCCACTGTGCAATTGCTGAAGCTGTTGTTTTTTCCTAAAAGGCATGCCACATTTTGAAGGGTACTGGTTTTTCTGGTACACATAAAAAAAAGCAGATACATGACTAAATGAAAGCTGTCATATCTCTGTGGGCCAGGATCTGGAAGAAACACTCTTTCTTAACAGCCATCAAGGGAGTTAAAATACCATTGCTCACAGAAGATAATGCTCTGCTGTTTTTTTTTTTGTTTGTTTTTTGTTTTTTTTTTTTTTTTTTTTTTTTTTTGTTTTTTTTTTTTGCTGTGGCAGCTTCTCAAGAGCCTTTCCTAATGCATGGGTTACAGTAAGCAGAGCACGTGGGCCAACTATGCAGAAGCTGGACCCAAAAGAAATGTGGTTGAGCTCTTCAATCACAAGAGCAGCTAAGGCTCACCAGCTATATTTAGGAGTTTAAGTAGGCAAACCTGTTAAGAGCCCAGGCTGTTGCAGATTATTTGTAGATGTGGCACTTAAGGGACATGGCTTTGTGATGGACTTGGCAGTGCCGGGTTAACACTTGGACTCAAATGTTAGGTTCAAAGATTGTGTTACAGACAACTTGGGCTGTGTGTACTTGAGCAAGTGGATCTGTACAATTTGTGCAATGAACCAGCTGGTTCTGAGGAGCCCACTTCCACACAGTCAGTGTTTCTGGGGTTTTGTTCTAGCCTGGTTGCCCAGAGGTGCCCTGCCTGTTGGTGCCCAGGCATGCTAGGTGTGCTCCCAAAACACATTTTCCTTTGAAAGAAGTCCACCTTGTGTGCTTGGAGCTATGTGAGCCATCCAACAGTATGTGGGGATGATCAGATTTGCTTCAGAAGTGACTCCTGATCCAAGGTGGAACACCAGCTGCCCCTGCAGTGCTTATCCCAAAGCTCAGTGCTATCACTGTATATGAAGGCTGTGTTTGCATCACTTTGCAACACAAACACCAGCATGAAGCAAGACTTCTGAAATCAAACCAATATTTTTTCCAAGCCCACGAAACTGTGGAAGGAAGAGGCCAACTGCTCTGCAAATGTGGCAAGGGCTGTTCAGTGCCATAAACCACACCTCACATGGTTGCCATTAGTACAAGAGAGGAGAAGATCTCCATGTTACTTCAAAGATTTTTGTCAAACCTTAAGAGTTAAGAGAATCTAAAACTGAGACTCACCAGCTATATTTAGAATTCTAAATGAGTGGTCAAAGCCATTAAGAACTACAGATTATACTGTCTAAATATGGATTTAAGCCTCAGTTCGTGAGGAGGTGTAAATAAAACGCCGCCTCTACATTTGCAGAACCTCAGTGGAGTAATCAAGAGGCTGAGGGATGCCCCCATCAGGCCAACCTTCAGGAACAGAAGTGGGAATCAGCCTTCTCTGAAAATATGAGGCAGCAGGAATAGATTTCTGAGTGAGACATATGGATGGAAAAAGACTGGCTTTTCTAGCATATGTTTTTTATTCTGTGAAAGGATATTTTTTATTTATTGTGAAAGGATAGGATATTAACAGATGCCCCTCAATATCAATTTCCATAAAATCAGACTCAGTTAAATTAAAAGGCCTTTGGATTCTTTTAGCACTGTATTATTCCAAGAGAAGAAGGTCCTTTTGATGTGCAGTGCTGCTGAACTTAGCCACAAGGCATCCATCTCGAAGGGCACAGACTTGTGCTAATTGCAATGGTAAACGTTAATCAGAAAATATGCCTGTTTAATTACTTACTGTGATTAACACTGCAGGAAACCTCTAGAGGATGCATTCAAAAATATCCTCCTTATCCAAAATCAGTAATACATAAATGCCCACCAAACAGTGAAATAAGAGCCTTTGTACAGCTGGAGCACAGAGGGATGGAATGCACATTTGTAACAGCCTCAGAGAAAGACAGAGACAGCATGTATGCAATATGCCTACACCGAGAGATTGTTTTCTTCACAAAGTGTTAGCAGTGACTCTGCTGTCCCTGGGACACAGGGAGTGACCAAGGGTTTTGGACAGTGGCACTGCATCTCATGTACCTGCAAACTGAAATATTTTTCTGCAAAAAAGATGGGATGCTGTGGGATAGAAACTCCCCCAACCCAACCAACCCAAATAATTGCCAGCCGTGGAAGAAGTAATAGAGACATGCACAAAAGGTAAAGGAGGATGTCACACTAGATTAGTAGCCCAGATCCTGCTGAAGAAACCTACTCGAAGAAGGAAGATGCTGTTGCTATCTCAGACTCTCTGCTGGGACTTGGCATCAAGAAGAGCATGGGAAGATGGAAAAAAAATGTGCACGGGGAAATCCACGTCATCACATGCTCTCTGCTTCCCCTTTAGACTTTATGAGGAGGGCTCTCCCTCACTTTGTGCCAAAGATGTACCCCTGGAGGGGGAGAAAAGGAAGCAGACAGGGGACTTCATACAAGACACCATCTTTTATCAGGTACTGCTATTTCTTCAAGCACTAGAAGGAAGCTCCTTATTCCAAAGTTTCAGCTACTTTTGTTTTCCTTCCAGTTGTCCTTCATTAGCTGGTTCAGGGACACGTTGTCCCCCAGCAGGGGAGGTGTGGGGCAGGGACATGACTGAGGACAGTGCCTGGGTCCACGCGCTGCCACACACTCCTGACACGTGCAGCCTGTGAGAAGCCTGGAAGCAAGGCAAGGGAGGGCAAGCACTCCTACTCTTGGCTGTGGGCAGCAATTCTTGTTTGTTGTATAAAACCCACCAAAACTTCATCTCCATGAGAAATCCAAGTGTCAAGCAGTGCATTTCCTTAGTATCTGTAAGAACAGCTACATCTCTAGATGTACCACAGACACACTGCATGCAGAATCCCCCAGCTCCACACGGCAGAGCCTTGCCGCAGCAAGCCCAGCCCACGCCCACAAAGCTGGCTGACCCCAAAAGGCAGCCCTATGCCAGGCACTGCCCTGCTAGGGCAGACCCAAGTCCCCTAGCAGGGCAGCAGGCTCTGAACTGTGTACAAAAACTGTCATATGAATGTGCCTCATAAGGAGTATCAGTGGAATAAGAGGAGATGGAGAAAACAGAGAAAGATTATAACAGACCTAAGAGCAGTGGGAGCATTGTGACCAAACAAAGAGAAGGCCAACTGCTGTCTGTAGGATGAGATTTGCATCTTTGCCCAGTTTATGTGTGTAGTCCAGAGACTGTCAGGCTAATGATGTGTTTCTCATCTACTTTAAAGCCCATTTCCTCCCTGCTGGTACCTAGTTAAGGGCATGGCAAGGCAGTTACAATAAATAAGAATCGTGCAAGCGTGTGTTGCACACCATAAATCGCTGCTTGTTCTTCAGCTGACATAAAAGCTGGACTAAGGAAAATCTCAACCTACATGTGCAAGACTCTTTTAGAGTATTCTTGTTTCATCTGCTAATAATACTGCAATTATTAAACTCCCATCCAAAGTTCTGTGTACTTGAAAGCATTTCTGTAAAGTTTTTTTCTCACTTTCAGTCACTTAGATTGATTTATCTGATTTATTTCACTCTGACCTCAGCTGTTTTCCCCTCACTTTTTGTAAGGGAAAATGAATTTTTTTTTTCTTCTCCTGGATGAAAATAAAAAAGCAGAAATTTAGCACTTGAGATTTACCTTTACTCTCAGAAGTCTATAGACCTTAATTCATATCTAACAATCTCTAACAAAAAACTCATCTCCCAATTACATTATGCTCCTACCGTTGTACCTTTGCAATATTTCTGATCAAAATATCTTTCACATTTGTGGCTGTGGAATCCAACTTCACCACAAGGCTATAGAAACACTCTGCAAAATAGAGCTGGCAAGAAAGTCTCAGAAATGGAGCAAGAAAAGTCTACCCTTTGGTGCCTTTCAGGGATTGTCTCCCATAAGGATTTTTCTAAAACATTTGCTTACCTCTTCTGTGATGTCAATCTTCAGAACTGCTGTGGTACTGAAGGACGGGGAGCCTCGGTCTTTGGCCTGGACCACCAATGACCATATGCAATCTTTATTGTTTGTGATGTTGTGGATGATGTCCAGAGATCGGATATAGGATTTCAGCTTGATTTCCCCAGTGCTTTGGTCTATGTCAAACACATTGGCTGGATCTGCTTGCATGATGGAATAATCCACAATGTTGTTGGGTTCTTCTGCATCTTGGTCTATAGCCTGGTAGGGGAAGTGTAAAAACAAAGGTGTTATTGTTTGTATCTTTGGCTGAGGACAAAAAGCTTCCAAGCATTCACATCTGATAGTATCTGTGCCATGACTGGGCTGCTTTCATTTCATCTTGGAAGCTAGGCTACATTTTCTAGTGAAAAACAGCAGAACTAGGCTCCTTTCTTTGTAAGTGATTTCTATTTGAGATGAAATAAAATCAGAGGAAAAACTGAACTGTAACCCATCTGTAAAATGCAAAGGGTCCTCAGCTGGGAACTTCTCACACAGTGTGGGGGACAAATGTGAAGTGACAAAGAACAATGGGATTAACTCCATGCCATAAAGTATAGCTGCCTTAATTTTTGTGCTGTTGTATTTATTCTACTAACATTAGGTGTTGTGTGATCAGGCTTCATGATATGCATTTAAATGTGTGTAACATAGGATGTTCTGCCTGGGAATTGTTACTGCATTTTTTCACCTTCTGTTCCACACTGGATTATTGAATATGGTTTTTCAAAATGAAGGGAACTAAGTTGGATGGTTGAACACAAAGGGGTGTCAGGAAGGTTACATGTTCAAAACCCTGTACTTTCATTCACTTATCTTATTTGGGTTTCTTGTGATCACTGTATAATCCAGGATTGTCCCCCAGCTGATGGTTCAAATACTGTAACAAGACTTTATATTCTGCCTATAGAATTTATTTCTCCTTCTCAGCAGTCAGTAAATACTATCATTGTACACTTTAATCCATTTGTTACATCCAAATGGATGTGCAAAATAAAGCTCCAAGAAAAGGCAACTTTCAGACATTCATCATGACCCCTGAGAGTAAACAGCAGAGCCAGGGCTTTTCCAAAGCACTCTGCTTTGTGACACACGGTGCCATCTCTCACCTCTATCTTCACCGGTGACCCAATGATCATCGTCTTTTCCTGGATGTTTTCATTGAACTCTGGAGAGTGGTCATTGACATCTAGCACAGTGATAAACACTTCAGCCAAGCTGTATTTCCCATCTGTGTCCTCTGCTTTCACATAGAAATTATATTTCGAGTTCACTTCAGCATCTAGCACAGCCCAAGGCTGGGTGTAAATTATACCTGTTGATGGGTGGATTAGGAACCTGGAGAAGAAGCAAGAGAAGACTTTTGGTAACTTACTGTGTGTTTAGATCCCACCTTTGCTCCAGGCTCTAAACACTGAAATGATGTGCCCAGATACTGGTACTCTTCACCTAATTCCTCTCTGGGTGATGTTTTCAAATCCTTCACTCTACCTAGTTTTTGTCTAGTTCCTTTAGGCTTGAAAACCAGAGAACTGTCAGTGTCTCACAGTTTTCTCTCCCTTGTGCCATTTTAGCTGCATTTGCCATTAAAAGTCTTTGTCCTCAGTAAATGCTCAGTGTGATGGCCTTCTGCCAGAGTGAGATCCTTGCATTAAAAGGAAAAACATTAAACTTATTTTTACTTTTTTTTTTTCAGTTTAAAAGTACAGTGTAATAGATTATGTCCTGCATAAATTAAGATTGATTTGTATCACCTAAATATCTAAAAGAAGTGTGATGCATATCATATTTAAGCTCTTCACTTCTCAGAATGGGTAGGAAAAAAACCTGCTCTTAAATCTCCCAAACTATAGGGCAAATTATCTTCTCCAAAAATAATCATTTTTCCATAGACTGACACTGGGATGGAGTGGGTGTTCAGATTTATCGGTTGCAAGTTCAGTTTTACACATTTGTAATTACAGAGACACTGTCAAAAGCGTCAGCCCAAAGTTTGGATTTATAGAGAAGATACCAGCACAGTGTCTTTTTAAAATGGACTGCCAACGTAGGCTCCAAGCAGTAGTGCTTTTAACAGATGAAAGTTTTTATATATCAATGTACAATTGATCAATGTACAGGGTAGCAAAATACTTTCTGTATTCCAACTGTGAATGAAATTGAGAGTAATTATAAATGGGGCATTTAGCAATCCAGAATCTTCAATTGTTCTCGTAACCCTGTTAAATACAAATACAAGTTTTGATGAAATACAAGATCTGGAGGTGGGAATAGCTGTGTAGGAGACAGTGCCTGTGCTGTCTCCTCAACACCCAGCCCAGCCTCACCATGCAGACAGCACTCTCATCATTCCCATTTTAGTGGAAGAATAGAAGTGCTCCCTCTGGCAGCTTGGATTACCAAAGTAGGATTACCATCAGATTGGTTTCATCTTCAACAGTTAACACTATTTCTCTTACTCCAGTACAACTCATCTTTCTGCACACCCACTGATGTAATATCTAAGGCAGAAACATCGTGCCTCTAGTTGAAATTCTCCTATCTGCATCAAACTGTGTGTTCAGCAGACCTAGAGGTGCCAGGGCTAGAAAATCAATCCAGCCTTGCAGAGCTATGCCATTCTGGCATGAGGAAAACAAAAATACTTAAGAAGGAAAAGTTCATATCATAATTTCTTCATTCAGCAGCATAAGAACAGTGAATCTGAGCACCCCCATAATGCCAATCAGAATAAAGTTCCGCTTATATTTTTTTCCCCCTAAATCCTTTGTCAACAACCTTCTCAAGCTTCTTTCCACCAGCTGCTACATTCTAAACCTAAGAGGTCTGCCTGCATGACATGACCTTTTCTTGCTTCTCTCTGTGCAGTTAGCAGCTAGCTTAAAGACTTAGTGAAGAGCTCAAAATAATCCATCGTGGAAATGCTGCCATATGTGTATCATTCTGGCTACAGAAGAGGTTCACCCTTAACATCTTGGGTTTTGGACTTTGATTGTGCCTCCTAAACAACTTTCACCTTAACAAGAAGAGTTCAGCTTTAGCTCCAGGTGGATAAGTACAGAGGAAAAAAAGATTCTTGAGATGATTCCCTGAAAAGCTCATTCATTTCCAGTATTCTGCCCTGCAGAATGCAGGTTCCAGCAGGAATATCTGTGACAGCCATATCACTGATCTCAGCCATCTTTGGGAGCTGGGATGGACATGGTGTGAAGGAACCAGTGTTTCAAGATGTTCTACCCCCAGCACTGTCCCCAAATACAGGGAGAAGGAGGGAGGCATTATTACCAAATCAAATAAGCATCAGGTTCCCTTTTTCCAGGACTATTATGTTTAAATATATGAAAGGCTTTTAACACCCAATGCAGCTGACCTCCAAAGCTGAAGTTTGCATCCTTGAATATCTTGTCTTCCTTGATTTATTTTGACAAGAGCTATTTGTAAAGCCATATGGAAAGGGAAGGGGAAAAAATCAAGAGATTCTTGTTTTCTGTAGAACTGACTTTTCACAGCTAGACCAAAACCTCTCTTTCTCTTACAAGTGTTTTTCAGATGGTGATTGAACAAATCCTGTGTATTGATACACTTCAGCTGCCTTGTATCTCTTTGGGGGTTTGTGGGTAGAATTCCTTGGGTTCATGAAGCAGATATTTAATGATCACAGTAGTTTTACTTTTGTTGTGTTCACAGAACTCACAAAGAGCATGGCATAAATGTCCTCAGAAATCAGCAGATCAAGAATGAGCCTGCTAGCTTTCTTTTCAAATTCTTTTAGAACTCCGCTTAGAGGTTATATAGTTTTATTTATTTACTTGTTACTTACAGATCTGCTCCTGTTCCATAGATAGAGTACTTGATTTCTCCCCAGAGCCCTGAATCTGGATCTGTAGCCTTAAGAAAAGATAAAAAGAGAGTTTTACTTTACGAAAATGGAAAGAGAAACGTTTAATTTTTCTTTTAACAACAGGCCCAAATGCTTTTCACTCTCTTTGCCATCATATTTTTGGTGGGAAACCGCATGAGCAAATATGCACTTAGCAAGTGCACAACCTACCACCAGGAAATGTCCCTGCCAGTCCCAGGAACGCTGTCCCTAGTGCCTGGGGGCTCTGGCACGGAGAGTGACGCTAGATGGCCCCATCCATCCACAGTTACCTCATCCTCCTTTGATAGAGATGGAGATAATCTCAATGACATGAACACACTGTCAGCTCTCAAACCTTCCTAATTATCAGTTAAACATTAATGAATATTCCCTAGACAAAATTATTTACTTTATATAGAGTATTTTTAAGCTTCTGCTTGTTTAATTGAATCAATTTAAAGTAATGAATAACAAATGTTTCAATCTATACATTGTATTTCAGCTTTGTTTATATTTTAATCACTCTTGTGCCTGTGTGACTTTTAATAATGCAAATACTAGGTTAGATGATATCTTTGTTTCATACTCTTGTTAACTTCCTTTCTTAGCTCAGGCTTAGGAAAGCTAGCAGCTATTTGGTAGCAGCTATTTCCATAAGCTCCTGCTTCTCTGATAGCTCTGAGGAGGTGTTATACCATTCTATCTGGCCATCAAAATTCATGGTGGTGCTGGTTGATTAATTCAGCTTCCTGTTTAAATATTTGAGAACTGGAACAATATCTTTGATTCCTGCATGATTAACAAAACAAACCTGCAGCCCTACTGATAGATATCGTTTTGTTCTTTGGCATGAGCTTGTCAGATTCTCTCACCCCATAATTTTGACCACAGCCTAGTTGAGTACTGTCTAACTTTACCTAAAGCATCTGCATACCTGGGACTTCTTCAGAATTGCCACTCTGAGTACTTGAAACATCTTAGTTTTTCACATATAGTTGTGAATCTGGGTCAAGTACTGAGTTGACAGCACATGACTGAATTTTGCATGGGCTCCTCAGCTACATGTTCCTGTGCACTTTGGCTCAGAAGTTTTGCTGCTTCTGCAAACATTTTTTAAATCCCTTTTTTTTTTTTTTTTTGCTGTCCATGTCCTAGAATTTTTTATTCCTATTACCTCAAAGATAGTAATGTTTAAGAGTCTCTAATAGATTTCCTATTAGTTTAATCCAATCATCTTTTCTCTATTGTTCATGTTTCTGTTCTTTGATTCTTCCATTGCTAGAATTTGCCTTCAGCACTTTATTATTCTGATTATTTAATTGTCTTTCCTACTTGTTGCCAGCTTGTGCTGGAGATCTCTGGCAACCTGCCTCCACCATCCTTACCTGTGTGGCCTCTGCAAGGTGACTTGCATCCCTCACCAAGGCCCAGGTGTCGAGGAGCTTTCTTGGCTATGTGAGATGAGGGCTATTTCCAGTCTCAGCAGTTGCATTACAGAGAGGCAGCTGGAAATGCTCCTCCAGCACTCAGGGCCCATGTAATACCCTGTCTTTCTTTGTATGAAAATGCAAGATACTGGAAAATCTATAGGCATATTTTTCCCATTGTGAGAAGATACATAGATAGGGATCTTATTTTCCCCAGTCCTAAGCACTTTAATTTTATATTCTTGCCTTCAGTAACTGTCTAATTATGCCTTTAGCAGCCAGGTTCTTCCCAAGAGGAGGAGACTAATACCTACTAAGCAGCCATCTTGTTTTCTTTTTACTCATATTTAAGCAAGCAAATCCAGTAAATCCAATTCCACTTAGCCATAACTGAATCTTCCCACTGGACACTGATTTGGCTGAGGCTTTCTTAATACTCAAAGGCCATGTGATTTGTCTTAAAAGCAGATGGCCCTTGTTGTTCTAAGTAATATTTATCTAAAACTTTATTTTTCCCAAAGTGTTTTTTTTTGGTTGATTCTGGAAAGGAATTGGAGTTTGGTCCAGATGTCAAATCTTGAGTGAGATTTGCTATTTTTAAGCACTGTCCACTATTTTTAAGGTACTTGAACTGTCTCCACGGACACCCAGAAAAGTGAACATTTCTTAGGAGGTGAATGAAACTTACTGTGACAGCAACTACATTTGAGCCCCCTGGGGAGTTCTCGGGGATCCTGGCAATGTAGTAGTCAGAGGAGAACTTTGGGACATTGTCATTGGTATCCAGCAAGTGAATCACTACGTCAGCCGTCGAGCTGAATTTCTCTGGTGTGTTCACCTCTATTGCAAGAAGCTAGGGAGAGAAAAAACAGAAATCACTACAAAGCAGCTGTTAGTTCTCTTAAAGGAACTTTCTCCACCACCTGTGGCACATTGGTGCAGTTTAACTTGGTTGGACCAGAGAGCTCAGAACCAGGGAGATGATGAGCCAGGTCAGCATGTGGCCTTGGCTTGTTTGTGTGTGCTTGCTTGCAATGGGCAATCAAGCTGTGGGGAGAGGCCTTCAACCTGTGTATTCATATTAGACTTCATGTGACATAACTAGTCATAACTAACCAGCAGACATCCAAAAGCCATAACAGAAGCTGACAATCAATCATCCCTGGGCAGCTCCTAGAACTTTGGGAAAGAAGCACTGAATTATTTTGAATAACCACATAAATTTAATTGTGATCTTTTGTAGAGGAAGTTCTTAATCAAGAAAGAAATCAGGAACTGCACCAAACAGGGTAAAAAGATGAGGGAACCAGTTGTTTTGAAGCAGCATTACTCCCACCCCAAAAGCTGGATGGACAGGCATGTACAGCAGAATCCCATTTCCTAAAGATTGTGAGGACTTCTACTACCAGCTTCATGGCACTTCTACCCTCATTGCCTCATGCTGATTAGGACTTTATCAGATACTCGTGGGGGCTTTTGAATTGCCTCACTGTCTCTGAGGAGAACAGAGCTCTCTGACATCACACATTCTCATAACTGCTCATCTGAAAGGACAGGCAGTAACATAGAGTAAACGGAGTATTTACTGTATCTGTCTGCTCCTTACTGAGCAAAATCTACTGGATTTGGGGAGCATCAGTAGGATGCCTCAGGTGGTAGAGCAGCAAGTTCAGATGGTCTGTGGCTGAGTAAGAAAGAGCTGTTTCAACAAAGGGTACTGGAAGACACTGGGACCTTCACAGTGTCTGTCCCAGGTGTCTGTCCCATGGGTGGCTGCATCACACAGGATCAGCACTAGGCCATCAGTCTTGGGCTCTGTGGGGGCTGAGCCCAAACAGCTAGCACCAAAAACAATGGTCTCATGTTTGGTTTCCATGCTTGGGCAGAGACATAGTTAACACAAAGCTGGAGGGCTCTAAGAAGACAGCACACCACTAATAGATTAGGGAGCAGGACATGAACTGAAATCTAAGAGGCTCAGCTGAAAAATCTGGCTGCAGGGGTTTTAATTGCTAGGAGACATGTCCCAGGAGCTCCCACAAAGAGGGTGAGTGCCTAAGTGAGCTTTGGAAGGAGCAGCAGGGCTGACACAACATCCTCTGCTCCCCTGGTGCCGTGGCCGTGGCAGCTCATCTATAATGTTTGGAAATAAAGAGAAGAAATTAATCTCAAATGATTGCTTTCAATTACTGCAGGACACATCTGCTCTAAAAGGGGAGCCTGGTCACTACATTGCTGTGCTAACTTTTGTGTTTGGGAGTCTCAGGTGGTGTTACAGCAAAAGAAATTTTTGAAGGGACAGCGAGACATCAGCAAAAACCTCCTCATGAGAAATCTCAGCTCCTAAAGCAGTACAGAGGTAAAATCTTATTGCTGATTGTGCACATGGAGCTATTACTAAATTATAACATCTGCAGTTAAATCATCTTTGCTGCTGCAATCAGCCCATCTTAGTACACCTTATGAAAGCTCAATATTTTTACTTTATTTTCTACACTCATTTTTTTATTCCCTCTCCTTTAAGCAGCCACAGTCCTGCTATGTCAACATGCTGATGTCTTCCTTCAGGGAGGAAATTTTGTCAGCTTACTTGCCTGCAGTGTCTTATGCAGACCTGTATTGTTTGTTTCATGCAGAGAGAAAAAAAATAGTGTAAAACTATTACTTCACAGGACTACATATAAACAATTAATACTTAAGTGCCAGAAGAGCAAACTGACATGCAACCTTAAAAGTGATAGGTACATTTTTAAAATAGAGTTTGATTTTGGCAGCTGAAGATAATTGCAGCCTCACTTGGTCCCAGTCTGTAGACGTGAGTGTCTGCAGCATGTCCAGGCTCCTGCCAAGGCAGGATGTGCTCTAAGCTGAAGGAGGCAGGAGGTTTGCCCCCAAAGCATGGCAGCCCATAACAAGGTGGGACAGCAATATCTGGCCCCTGTGGCAGAGGGGCTGGAGAGGTGTGTGATTACCATAGCTGCCATACTCTGGGAAACCCATTCGAGCTCTTAGCTGAAAATGAAGGAACTCCTGACTACCACCTACGTTTAAGAGCCAGCACTAAATGGAAGATAGGTTTCTCTAGTAGCCTTTCCTTCAGAAAGTTTTTCAGTGTATCTCCCAGACAAATTAACTTTAATTACTCTCTGGCATTTTGCTCTTCAAAAACAAATTAGACGAGTGGGATCATTGCTTACAGAAAAAAACCCAAAAGCCTGAAGACAACCTCTCAAAGCTGTTGTGAGATACACATTAAATAGAAATATATTTAATCCAAAATTCTAACCAGAATGACTACACTGACAACTAAAACTGGGTAGGAAGTGATATGAACTTTGCAGGAAAATGAAGCCAGCAATGAGGTCTTTATAAAGTATTTGCTGCCATATATTGCTACCATATCATCCATCTGCACCTTCTCCATTTGGAATCCAGACAAAGACTGCACTTTTTAAGCCAAGTCTTATAGTCTCCAGTAGAAATAATTTTGGAAAGTCTTTCTCCAGAAGAAATAATTTAAAAGATAATAGATTAATAACTTCATAAGCTATAAAAATATATATTCTTTTTCTTGGTAATTAATTCTTTTGGTGTTCATGGCAATCACATTAACTACTTTGATTTCTATTGGCATTAATGAGGAGGCCATGTGTAACTCCTTTACTGGTCTTTTGGTAGTTTAACCTGAATAAATGTGCTCTTGTTATAATTAGTTTCAGTAGCACTTTATGGCCCTTTCAGAATCTTCCACTTTAATACAGTAATGATGTCTCATATTTTTGTAGCATCTATAACCTACAAAGCTCAAAATGGCTTAGGAACATTACAAGAAGAGGTCTGAAACATACTGAAGTGAAATTTGCTAAGGACACAAAGCAAACTGTATGGCAAGGGGGAGAACAAAATTGTGGAATTTTGGCTTTTGGACTGTGCAAAAAATGCCCCTCTCTGTACATTACAAAACTAGCATATGTTAATACTCAACTAGATAGTTTTGGCAATTTTAAAAAATTATTACAGGGATTGTCTATGCAGTTGTTTGCAGTCAGAACTGAAACATCTGCACTTATGTTCAGAGGCAGCTGACAGAAAACCAGAATACTTAATTATCTTGTTGATGAGCCAAAGAATCCATCAGGGAAGGTGATAATGCAAGGTTCCAGCTTTTGGATGAAGCTCGTTCTTGCATGGCTGGCTTGGAGCATGGGTGAGCCTCAGGTCAGCCTGCAAATGGCCATATAGATAGATAGACTCTGACAAAGGCAGTGAGCAATTTTGGGGAATTATCTTCCAGTCAGCTGGGGTCTTCAGACTGCCAACATCCAAAAGTATGATCATGAATCAAATTACTTAGCACTAAGCAGGTAAAGTTCTAGCTGCAGAGAAATTAGGATTTCATCCTGTGAATGTATCATTGTGAGTACAGAAATAACACCCTCAGGGTTCAGTCTAGAATGATTCAGAGCCACTAACATGTAGTTTCCAGAGAGAAACATTTTGCACTGACTGGACTAAATCAGTCCACAGATGCATCCATTAAACCTTGTGAAGGTGGTGAACCAGAGGCAGAAATGGGTTTCCCTTACATGGACTATTATGTCTCTGATGATGCATCAGACAGCTCCAGGTGGATTAAGACGCTAAATCACATCAGATACAAGAGCCATCACACTCATACTGTATTTACTGAAAAAGAGGATCTGGAAAGTAGAAATACCTTGAAGGTTAACACCTTGAAGCTTTCGTAGTCAATAGCAGCAGAATTTTCCACTATTATGGTAACCTGAGCCTCATTCAGGACAGTTTGAGGAACCACTCGGAAGATGCCACCAGGTCCAACAAGACGGAGGTTGAATTTAGCATTGGCTCCCTGTCAATAAAAGCAGATATGACATTGATTATTTTCAGTGAATGGCACATTTCTTACAGCCTAGATGGCTCTGTTTCTTCAAACTATATAAAATGAGAATGAGCCTTACTGCTGAGGGCCCTCTGCTCTCCATCCCCTGGGCAGGAGATCACTAAGAAGCTTAGTTGTACAATCCCTCCTGCCCTAGTCACAAGACAGACACAGCTTTTCTTAAAATAGATTGACAAGCTTGGTTATTCTTCCAGTCATAATGGAAAAACCCTGCAGCAGGCCTGGCTAAGAGAGGAATCTTGTGGCAAGGAGCCTTGGGTTTTGTGCCACATACCAGGAGCTAGACAGAGATGACACCACGTGCATATTGGCAGGGAAGTCCTGCCTTTTCCTACCAAGGAAAGACAACTCAACTGCTCGAGTAAGGACAGCACAACCCTCACAAACCCAGTCTCACAGAATGCTTTGGGTTGGAAGGGACATTTGAGATCATCACATTTCAAACCCCTTGCCACAGGCAGGGACACCTTCCACTAGACCAGGTTGCTCAGAGCCCCATCCAGCCTGGCCTTGAACACTTCCCATGTCCAGCCTGTGTCCTAATAACTCACATGCTGTGTGAGTTGTTCTTCATGCATTCTGCATGATGAAGATGCAGAATCACAAAGATAGGCAATTTCCAAACAGAGGTGGTGCTCCACATTTTGCACTGATTGGATTAAGCTAGCCCAGAGATGCAAACACCAAATCTTTTGGAAGTTGATGCACTTGTGGGGACAGAGGAGCTCCACTTGTGCAGAACAAAATCTGACACACACTTGAGAGCTCCAGGTGAAGTGAGAAGACAAATCCCATTACATACATAAACCTTCTAGCCAGAGAGAGCATGGGAAGGAGCAGTATTTAAAAGGTTATCACCACTTGTGTGCAAGTTGGGAAGAGTGAGCCAGAGCCAGGCTAATTCTTTTAAACCAAACTGGAGCATGTAAGAGAAAAGATGAAAGGGGGATTCTCATATTTCTGCCTTACAGGGAAGATGTGAAAATGAGCTGAGCTGACCTCACCAAACTCTCTGGGTTCACCAATTTCTCAGTGTCATGTTTACACTGTGACAAACAGCCAGATTCACTGCCTGCCTGGTGCCACATTCTCCCTGTAGCATGAATCTTGAGATGATGAATTTCTAATAATAACTTTCAAATAGGACAACTTTACTTTCAACTGTATCCCTGGAGAGCTTGTTATGAGCAGTTCTTGAGCAGCCCTAGCTCATGTCAAGAGAAAAAAATATTCAGCAGTAGTCCCTTAAGGGAAACAGAATGACCTTGGATCCAAACTCAGTGGTCTGTGTTGTTTAGTCACACAAACCCACCCCTGCACCTACAGAGATGATAATGGGCTCTCTTTTGCTGGATGGTAAAGCCAAACACACAAATCCAGAGCTGCTGGACTATAGAAAATAGTGCTGATGGGAAGAGTGGACAGTCTGACAATACTAAGTCAAACAAAGTCATACAAAGTGTGTGGCACATGGGACTGTACATGACTAGAAGAGTGACGTGGGATGGGGAGAGAACTGCCTCCCTCCAACAGCTAAGTGATTTCTGCCACTGATGTCCACTGAACCCAGGTCTGCTCAGAGCAAGCCATGCTGCTGCATGTCTCCAAGCAGGCAGCCATGGGACACAGGAATGACTGGAGGAACAGCAGCACTGAGCCCTAAGCCCTGTTGAAGAGGTCTGGGAGAGAAATTTCTGTATAATTTTCTTGCAAGTAAGCATGGCATTTCCATCAAAATGTAGGCCTAAACCAGACCTTAATCACAGCTTCCTTCTCCTCCTCACTTGTATCATCCTCTCCCTCAAAATAAAGAGTTTCTATTAGCTGTGACAGAGACAGACACGTGTTTAATTTTCTTCTCTATGGAATCATCTTGGATGGAAGGGAAAACATTGCATTCTCTGCCTTAGCAGAGAAGCAACCCATCCCTCCTGAAGTGCTGCCTTACACTGTACTAGGAAGCTTCTTGAGAAATCTATACAGTGTATTTATCAGTGTTTTCTGCTTATTTTATAGCCTAACTTGCAGCCTGAATATTTTGTCAGCCCAGATACATATTTTGTCTCTAAAGAGAAGAGATGGGTTTTGTTTCTCCCTTCTGCAGCACCAGCCCCCGTGACAATAGCAGGATAGACATAGCACTGCTTTGAAAGCACTCATTTATCTGCTCGCTGCAGAGCAGCAGGAGGGAGGGGGAAGAAGCCAGTGGGTTTGATAAAGTACAATACCATCAAACCAGCACAATACTGAGCACAGTTACAGAAGAGAGTCCTTTCCAATAGTAATACAATTCTCAGATGCATTAAGCTTTTTTCTTGTCACTACCTAACCTGAGGCTAACTCAGATGGATGTCATTCATACAGTATTTAGCTTAGGGGTCCCTATAGCAACCACTGCCATAGTAGCTACAGGCATCACAGGTCAGTTAGACAGCAGAGATGGATGGAGTCTTCTTTCCTTTTCCTTTATCTGGTAAGAATTAGTTTGGCTTGGGCACAATTTTTAAGACTATCTAAAAATATCATTACAGTGGGGATGACTTATCAAAGCATGCACTGCAGACCCTGACTATAACATAATGGCCAGAAGAAGATGCAGATGCAGTATTTGCACCTGAAGTTACTAAAGGGCTTGGAACCTCCAAGAACATCTTCAAAGGGAGTATGTTCTCAGACAATACACTGGCAACAAATGAACACAAGCAGTAGTTAGGGACATTTGTAAGGATTGTTTAACTTCAGTTGCCACAAGACCCAGGCTGCAGATTTAGGACCACCCTTCCCATTGTCATAACAGTATATGACAGACTAACTGAACTCCTGGGTCCAGTCTCTCTGTGGTACTAGACCCTAGAACTACTTTGTCTGTCCTAGGCTTTTAGGGAATGCAGGTGAAACAGTTGGGTTTCTAAAATGACATTTCCCCATCTGAGAGTTCTTTCTAATCTTTAGGAAAATAGGACAGGAAAACTGAAAGTCTTCATACTTTCCATTTACCTGATCTGAATCATTGACTGTAATCTTCAATCCTCTTAAGATTTCACCCTCTGGGGGATGCTCATACATGGTCAGTTCAAACCTGTTCTGGGGACCATTTTCTCCATAGAACGTTGGTGGATGGTTGTTGAGGTCGACCACCCGTATGGTCACCATGGCAAATGTGTGCTCGGAGATGTCACCTTTCTGACTGACTTCTGATGCCTGCAGCAGGCAAGAGGAAGAAAAGAATGATGAAGTTATTTTCTCCTTCTTCAGATTCATGTTCAGGTATTATTCCACATGTACAAAGCACTCTAACTTGTAGGAAGATTCATATACTTATATTTCTCTAAAACCTTAGTCCATTTCACACTGAATTTTATGATGATTAGAAGATTATGGTAATAAACCAGTCCCAATAGAGCCTCAGTTGATTCTCCCTCTAATTTTCTGATCTTAGTAACTCACTCTAAGTGAAAACAGTTCTCTAAAAACAATCCAATAGAGGTAAGGTAGTTGCTTGCCTAAAGTGTTGATAGAATAGAAAAGGAAGACAATGTTTAAATTTGCTGTGGTACCACAGGCAGTTTATTGTCTCATTGCTGCAGCCTTTAATACTGTGAGAAAAACTGTACTTGTGGCATTTAGGTAAATATTTGAAAAAGTGCATGGTTTTTTTGAGATTTAGTCTCTGATTCAAAATTCTGCTGTGATGTTTCGATAAGCTTAATTTAAAATGGGTATAGTTTAGACAGACAGGCAAACCTAGCTGGTATTTTTCTGAACCACAAGATCAAATCTGTCTGGGTTTCAACAATTGTAACATGTGGCCTGATTCACTGGATTGAACCTGAGACATTTCTTCTGCCAGGACAGAAACTGGCTGGTATTTTGCCACAACAGCTATATCTAACATGCCTTTTTTGCTCAAAGGGCTCAAAACCAAAGGCACTTTCTCTGAAGACACTATTATGGCAACTGAGATGCCTGTCACTACGTATGCTGGGTAATATAACACTCTTTTGGTTCCTCTAGCAGCTTTTGCAGCCTGCATGAGTTCTGGGTCACCACATACATAATTAGGAGATCAGAAAAGCTTGCAAGGCTTTAACCCATTCTGGATCTGGGGGGAGGTAGCAGACTGCAGTGAAGCAGAGCTGATAGAGGAAGAAGTGGTGCCTGGGTTTAACTCAGCCCATTAGAACTCCGTGTTCTCCCAGGTACAGCTCACTGCTTGAGTCCAGGACCAAGCAAGTGCTCTTGGGGATGCTACACACTGGCTTTGGCAGTGTGCAATTCCCCAAAGCTGCCTTTAAGCTGGTATTGTCCTTACCATAGCAATAATATGCAGTGCCAACATGCTGAAGAAAACTGACACGGTCTTCACAATTTAATTCTACATTTTTAAACACTTTTTCTTTAGGAACTGCTTAAAATAACACAGCCTGTCGCACGAGTACTGGCTCATCAAGGTGTTAGCTCATCAAGGTGTGAGCATGTATTTGTAAGTGGCTGATGAGTGCCTCAGGAGTGGATGCTGACATGACACTGCATGATCTGTCCCAGTCCTATTACTAATCATAGATTTGACTGTTACCTATCTCATAACATGGAGGTTTCAAGACGTTAATTTCCAGTTTAGCAATAAAATCTGGAAACACAGAGAACAGGTATCTACGGACCATAAAGGACATTGATTCTCTAGCCTCAGAGTTTAAATTAGACAAGATGATTTCATTTGAAATAAGTAATTTGAGATACTAAATATCCCAATAATATCCCAACATCCCAACAAAAGTAATTAGGGCTGTTTTATACTATCTGGCACTCTGCTCAAATATAGGAGGTAGTTTCTGAAATAGGTAAAGTCAGCTATAAATTGAACAATTTTAGACAATCATGCCTGCTCATGGCATTTAAACCAATAGTCTTAAAGTGGCCACAGTACCTACCTTAACTTTTAGTTCATACACTTCTTTCTTGAGCTGATTTGGGCTTTTTATCACAGAAATGGCTCCAGTTGTGTTGCTGATTTCAAATGAACCTTCACTTCCTGCAATGAAACCAAGATGCTCTGGTTACATGCCACACTTTCTTTCTTTGAACAAGCATGGGCAAATCAACTGTACACTTCATTAAGCACATCTTTGTCCATATGTGTATCCATATATATCAGTAGATCTGAAGCCACTCTTCAGAAATGAAGCATTTCTATGACTGGTCACAGTGAGATGAAAACCCTAAAAGGGTTTCCTCCTCAAGGAATGGCTCAATGGAGCTCTTCCCTTACAGGCAACTGTCACCATTTTCCTCTTCCCATCCTGCTTGAGCTCCCCTCAAGCCTCAGCATCCAGGTATGCAAATTTGGTATTAGTTTTTATTACACTGTCTTCTTTATATGCTGGTTTAGACAAAAATAGACATTTGTCATTGTAATTAGCAAATGCTTAATTAAGTCTCTGAGAAACAAGAACATTTCTCTCACTAATACTGGCTAAGGTGAGAAGTCTGACAATCTGCCAAAAAGAAACACAGTCACTTCCCTCAGACAGCATTTCTGGAGAAGCGTCTTCTGGTCTTAAACATTGAGTTGTCAAAAAAAGCTTTCAGCCTGTTGCAAGGCTGTCCTGAACAAAAAAGGGTTTTTTGGAGTATCTGGGGTAAACCCCAAGGTTTCTGAACTGAGGCAGAGTCTGACAGAGACAGGACAGGGCTGCAGGCTGACTTTGCTACTGCTACCCAACTTCCATTGATCTGGAGAGAATACCAGTTCCAGGCAGCAGTTTATTGCGATTGGGACATTTGTGCTGAAGCAAAGGCCAGCTTGCAGAGAGGCAGAGGTGTCTCACCAGGATTTCAGGAACCATCTCACATCATAGCCAAGGGCAGGCTGGTGCCCAGGAAGGGCAGCCCTGATGCTGCCTCATGTACAGTATTGGCCACATCCTGTGCTTTGTGGCAGTCTACCATTGAAAGAAAAATAGAGGAAATCCCTTTAAATGTAGGAGATCAGCTTACATTTAAAGCCTTCAGAAATAAAGGATGATGACCTGAAAGCCCAGTCATTTTTGTTTTCCTCAAACTTATTTCCAATGCTGATTTTTAAATCGTCCGATAGTATCCTCTTCTGCTAATACCTACAATAACTGCAACTTCATTAAAGCACTCTAGACACAACATTGAACAGATATTGACTCACAATACCCAGTTATTAAGACGCATTGGTCTGCAAAATATATTCTGACTGAGAAGAAGCTTAAGTCAACAGTGGTTTCAAACCACCATGCTTCATGTTATTGTCTAGTTATCCCAGGGAGATCGGTAACCTGGAGTACATGTAGCAGTATGTGTGTTCCTCCATACAGCATGTTCAGAAGATTGGAGCATTTCCTATCATTATCCCATACTCCTGGGATAAGAAAAGCTTATTAAGAACAAACAATTTCCTATTTGCTATTAGTATTTTCTTGTCCTTTGACGCCTCAGCCTGCAGTTATTGGAATAATGGCTTGTCAAAAATAATGCCCGTGTCTGAGATGCAGGGGCAGAAACCTGTTGCAATCTTTTGTCTTTTGTTCTCTGTTTTTCAATTTTCTATGCACTAAAAAAATATTCCCTTCCCCTCTTTTCCATTTCACACAAACAAAGGCCTTTGTTAATGGGCACGAGAAAAGCCTGCTCCCCATTAAGTCATATTTTGTTCTACTTATCTGTCATCCCCTTCCATCTTCCTTTCCCCTTCTTTCCTAAACACTAAGCTTTTTTTTTTTTTATCCTAGAGAACTCTTCTGGTCCTTCTCTATTTTCTTTGGAAATCCAGTGTCTTTCCTCAATCTTATTTCCCTTTGGCATTTTCCCTGGTTCTTCTGCCTTCACCTGTTCTCCTTACTTAATTTCTCCCTTGTTTAGCATACTTTCATCCCACTTACTTGCTCTTGCTCCTCATTTTGCACCTTACTTTTTATCTTTTCTCATTTTCTATCTATTGTCTTCTGCAACCCTTTTTTCCTTAATGTTTCTACCTTTCTTTTACCTATTTATTTCCTCACATTAAGAAGGAACTTTAGCATGGGTCTCATCCCACACCAACACTAAAACTCAGCTATGAGTATCTCTTTGTTCTGGCTGTTTAGATCACTTAACACAATGTAGCACTTACTCCATAGTTCTTCAGCTACACCTCAGATTTCTCTTAGGAAGTTTTGGGATCTTTCACACCTGTGAGTTGGGGTGCCCAGTTGCTACAGAAGCCTTGTTTTGGAAGAGAGACAGTATAAAACCCAAAACCCCCAAAGCTGTAGCCTGTAGTTGAGTTGCTCTAAGCTGTTGTCTTCACCACCTAATGAATCATCAATTCCACTAAGTTTCACATTCATGCTATTAGAAGACATGTGACAGACACTCTCAGAATAGCTCATGGAAAGCATTAATCTTCTGATAACATCCGTTTTCTTCCATTTCAGTGTACAGCCAATGTCTCTTCACTTGTAAATATAATTTATTCCAAGAAAACAGAGGTTTGATTGTTTAGACACTTTCATCACTGTATTAATAAAAATATCCCTCCAAATGCCGTGTCTGGATCTCCCAATGAATTATCTCACCTCCCAGATTTAGTGATAGAGATGCTCAGAAAAGTGAATGCATCTCCCTTTACACTTTCTGAAATGACAAGCAGGCTACTGATGCCTAACAAATCAGCAACATTAACAGCTCCAAGCGCAGTTCTGTGAAGAAGATACTAAAACTCACTGAATTGAATCTTGGCTATTCTCTGCTAGACAGGGCCCTGAAGTTGTTTGAGGTACCTGACATTATTTCCTAAGATTTTGTCTCAGGTTTATTAAACTCTAGCATATTCTGTTCTAATTTAATGCCAGATGTAGTTTTGAGTGCCCTTCAAATTTCATGTAAGACAAGCCTACTCACCATTCACGATGCAGTAATGAATGCTGTTAGGCTTTCCTCTGTCTCCATCAAGAGCAACAACAGTAAGGACCTCAGAGCCCTGGGGAGAAATGGGAAGTCAGTCTGTGTGCTGAGATCAGAGCAATGAAATTGCAGCTGCACATTAATAAACTGAACTCCTGTAAGTCTTTCTGCAGTGAAGTGCTGGGGCAGGGGGGGTACTTGTGCTTGTGCCATATGGGGAACACAAAAAGGGCCAGTGTCCACTGCTCTGGGTGGCTCTGAAATGGCTGCCGACCCTGCCTGGCCATGGGTGCCTCAGCCCTGGGGGCTGGCTGGTCACAGGAATGGTTGGAAATTGTGGCCAAGGACACCTGCCTGGAGCCACAGATGTGGACAGAGGATTTGGAGCAGCCAATCTGAAACCCAAAGTTTAGTTTGGGGCACTACCAAGATTCCCTCTGGCCGCTTCTGTGTAGGCTCCTGTGCCCCACGGCCACCCAGTGTGTTGAGACACAGGCAGCTGCCAAGGAGTCATTGGGTCACTTTGGTCCTTCCTAATTAAGTTCAGACAAGCAGTAGAAGCAAAGAGAGATCACAGAGCAACTTGGCCCACAGGACATCTAGGGCATAAAATTGTGATGAAAATGATGGTGATTTAATTGCCCTTAAACCTTCACTGTCTGTCTTTCTGCACAAGTAACGTGGCCATGGGCCATACGTACAGAATTTGTGTACTGGGGACCATTTTCTCATGTGACTGCTCCTATCAGCTCCGAGGGATGATAAGTGTCACATTAAAATGCTCACCCAAGTGGCAATGAGCTGTGCAATTCAGGCCTCTGAACTAAAATGTTACTGTTTGAGGCTGCAGAACTGGGGAACATTGAGGAAACTGTCAGTGAATCATAAATGACAACAAGGAACATTTTCATGACAACCCTTGAGTGAATTTTTCAAACAAGAGCAAGGCTCTGTTAGAGCAACTGGAAATACAGAACTGTATTTATTATTGTTTATGCTGGAAGCAGCAATAAAATCTGCCTACTGGGCAAAATGCAGTGCAGTCCCTTTGAAGGTGACAGAGTACTTGTAAATCCTGACAACTCCACCAAGGAGAAAAGAAGCAAGTTTACAAAATTAACACCAAATGTGCAAACACCACTAAAATCAGCTATTGCCTCTTACTCTGTGGAGTTCATTGTAATGGCAAAACCCACACTGGGAAGGACTGATTCGTGCTTCCATCATTATATCATAATGGTGTAAGTTATGAGCTCAAGCTGGATGTAATTAACATTTATTGATTCTCATTTCCATAGTAAACACTAACTCCTGTGTGCACCTGATAGTTATTTCAAGATCTATATGTAACTATGCAGAATAAATCAATATACATAATATCATTCATTCTAAACACCTGCAAAGTACATGAGCATTACTTCTCTGCCCTGCTGAAACGTAACAACAGCCTCTGCAGTGAACTGCAGTATATAGTCATGCACAGGCTGCAGTGTACATTTCTGGACAGAAAGGTAAGACACAATCTTTCCTGAAACTCAAGGCAAGGTCAGATGAACAGAGTGCAATCACACTGCTAAACTGATCAATAGCCTAATGTTGGGTAATTTAATGGGTAGATACCATTTCTTGTCCTATATATGAAGAAAATTTTAATTAAATCTTATGTATCAGGGTGAAAGCTGATCTATACACAATCATGTCAGTGCTTAGATACAGAGAAAACTCATTAGTTTGCAGCTTCAAGAATATGTGCAGCTTCAAGAAAATTACTGCTTCTCCTAATAATGTCCCTGCTTGACTGATAATCTGGTTGAGTTTAGGCCTAGAAGGACTTCCTGGCCCATTCTGCCTAACCAGCCATCACTGAGCAGAAAGCAGCCTGCATTTTGGGGATGTCAGGGTTGCTTATCCCCAGGTGATGTCCATGGGATAACACAGAGAGTCTGGAGTATTTGGGCATAAATTCTGTCTGCACCTTGTACAACTAACTGTTGGTAGCAGACTGATCTGAGCTAGAAAATAAAAGCACTGTGAGACCACAGAGCAAACAGACATACAAAGGCTTTTAAGCATGATGTGTTCAGGTGAGGTGACTGGCAGCCTGCTTAAGCCTTCAGCCAAGTGCCTCTGGAGGTCTGAGCTACAGAAGAGCTCAGTCACTGTCAGGGTTTAGAGCAACGTAAATGGGCAGAATCCTTTTTGACTTTAATGAAAACAGCAGGAAGCCTTGCATCACAAATTTGCAGTAGACATAAGTAAGAACAAGTCTGAGATTTGGTCAGATCATTTCACCTAGGGGTCAAATCAGAGTTTAGGTCCTATTTCCAGTAAAGCCTATGCTAGAAACCTTAGGGCCATCGTGCCTGAGATGGGAAAGGCTGCACTTGTTCTCCCATAAATGAAAACCAGAACTTACTGCGAGCGTGTCCTCGTAGACATATCCGTAGTAGGGAGTCCCAATGAACATAGGAGGAGTGTCCTGAACATCCTCCACATTGATAGTAACTGTTGTTGTGGCTGAAAAGACTTTGTTGTCTCCCCTGAGCTTCCCACCACCATCCTAGAAAAGAAGTCATTGTCAGATGCCTCTACTGAAGTATGCGTGCAAATCAGCTTCATGGACCTCATGAGCCTTCAGAAGCACAGTCCCAGGAATCCTTTCTCTCTCTGAACATATCACTTTAATCTGTGCTGCCCTTTTCCCTTCTCTTTTCCATTTGTCCTGCTCTCTCTCTGATTAGGAAGTGCAGTGCCTCATAAGTAATTCCTTATATTAAAAGTGATTGAGCCAATATATGCAGTCATAAATGATCTTTAGAGAAGGGACAGAGAATTCAAGAGTTTTTTCAGGAAAAAAGAATGCTAGAAACTGATGTGAAAAGTTAACGACCAAGGTCTACAACTTTTCATCCCACATATAGTCTTGTCATGAACACAAGACAGTGCACAGTAGCAAGGTAGTGCATCTCTAGAGGGAAATAAACAGTGTACATGCTCAAAGTCTCCTAGGAACTCCTATGTGATAAAGTGCAAGCACAGAGGCGCTGTGCAGCCAAAACCTGTGAGACAGCCACACCGTGTAAGCAGTCTCTGGGGACTTGGCTACAACCAGCTCTGCACAACTGATACAGCAGAGCCACTTAGGAAAACAACTCGCTATTTCAGAAGCTTTTAACACCCTCAGTCTCAGAACACCAGCTGTAGGTCAGTAGTCATGCTGGTGTGTAAGAGTGTGAATTGTTCAACATGTCTGCAGTACCAATTCTAAAAATTCCAATTTTTTTAAAAAGATACACTGATTTTTTTCTTCCTTACTGCCCAAAGGCAGAATTTAAGCCAAATTTTGTTATTTCTGCGCAAATGAACCTTAGCTAAAAAGTACATCAAAAGGTCCATACATTTTTAAAAAAATATGAGCAAGTCGAAGTCCCCATAAGTTACAGCAAAATTGCTCTCTTTCCACCCATGTGAGTCTGTCTGTGTGACAGGTCCCCACAGGATTGTGAGAGACTTCAGAATCTATAAACTTTTAATACCTGCTAGCATGTGCAGTCACAGGCACAATACTGCTGGGAAAGACAGTGGCAAGAAGGGATGTGCAGCAATATTTGGGGGATTTAAATAAGCTCCTGCCATGAGGCAGCAGAGAAATTAAAAAAAAAAAAAGAAACATTCATAGATATTTCCAGAAAAGAAATCCATCACTTGTGCTGTGCTGGGTCTAGCTGTGCCCTCTGTCTTACTGTGGATAGTGACTGTGGCCTGTCTGCCTGCCAGGGGTTTGTCCTTGTGGTGGTAGGGCTGTGCCCTGGGCAGCATGAGGAGCACTGAGCTCACAGGCTGATGCTTCTTGAAGCCAGGGCTGGATACACCAACTTTTCACTTCTAGGTGAGTCTCATGGCACATGTCATAAGCAAAATGTGGGAAATCCCCTCCCAAAGATGTTATTCAGCAGCAGACACCTGCTACCTTTCCATGTTGTCCCCCATGCCTCCAGATGTTACAGCAGGAGTAACTCTGCTGCCTTCATGTTTCAGCAGCACTTGTATTCAAACTAATTGGTCCCACTCAAACACAACACCCCACCTCCTCTAGTCTCACACAAAAGCCTTTTTTTACCTTGGCTACGACGACAACAAAATGTGTTCTTGATTTCTCGTAGTCCAGGGTGACCCCTGGTTTGATGCGCAGGACACCGCTGTGACGGTCTATTGTAAACTTATTAGCATGGATGTTCTAGAAAAAAAGAAAAGAAGTAACACCCAGAGATTACACATATGGAGATAGGATTGCCATAGGGATTCATCTTTTATTTAATCTGCTAAGGGAGAAGACTAGAATAATGATACGGGTTGGGTGAATAATGTATTTGATGAATTTCACCTCTGTGTGTTTATGAACAATTCATGAACCAACCACAAGTCTCTCATTATTCAGAATAAGCCAGTTACTTTTAATGTAGATATTTTTAATCTTTTAGTATTTCATTGTGAAAACTTACACTTTGGTTAACTCAGTTAATTGCATGGAAAGAGGTAGGGAAACTTAATAGAAAAAAAAGATGAAGGGAAAAGAAAGAAAAGAAGAAATGGTGTTACCCCTTAGTGTTTCAAAGTTCTACTGGTTTAAAAGAAAAAAGCAGGAAGGTTGCATATATAGATTATTGTCAAACACAGTGGTGGTCTGGTGATTTTTGTGATGTACAAACAAAATCTAAAGGACATCTGTTTTTAAAAGAGGCCTAAAACATGCCTCCCTCCATTTTTCTGAACTGGAGGTATCTGTACAAACACCTCTGTTCCTGTATCCAGACACAATGGCCAGTGTCAGATAATCTTGGCCATTTCAGCAGATATCACCACCTGCCTATATCATACTTGTGGAGAATATTTTTTCTGTGCAACTTGAGAATTTCAGAGAATGTGCTCAAAGACATGGCAAGATTTTTTCAACAAATACACATATTTATTATCCTTTTTGCCACACAAATATATTATAAACTAGACACAGAATTTTGAAATTGCTGTCCCTTGGTTCATAGACTATCAGCTCTCTGGAAAAAGCCCTGTGCAAAATTGAATCCTGCACATGGAGCATAATTTGTGAAATCAAAGCTAAATCTCAACAAGGCACTCAAGGTGTTCTTTCACAGTATGCCCAAGCTCTTAACAGGATTAGCTTTAGTGCTATGTAAATATCTTCCAATTTGTCTCCATATTCATATCCAAAATTAAATATTACAACAAATTTGCTTTGTTTTTTTGTTTGCTTTTTTTTTTTCATATCCTCTTGAATAAGGGGAACTGCAGATAACCTGGATGAAACTGCCTGTAGGAAGAAGGAATTTGAAGGACATAATGAAAAAAATTGCCCTTGTGGCATACAGAAGATCTGTAATACAGAAGTTCTGCTTTAAATCTGGAGCTCTTTCAGTTCTTCACCAGTGGGCAGCAACTGAAAGGGTGGTTTCAGGCAGTCACTGCTTTGTCAGGGAGAAGATTTAGTACCTTTCATTTCACACTGTGATCCAGGTATCAATTATGCACCAGCCTGCTACACTAAAGGGCACATTTATGTTTCCAGTGTCTTTTACTCCCTAAAGAAAGCTATTTCATGCTTTAGAAATCCCATAAGCATACAAGATTACCAGCTAATCTTGCTCTCCCTGTCACTCCAAAGGAAGGGCCAGTAAGAACCCTGCCATGAGGGGTCCTGCTGGCAAGCACAAGAGTGTCAATGGCAACTCCAGCTCTCTTTACTGCCTGCTGGATCACCCTTGGCTGCTTGCAATCAGACAACATCTCTTCTGCCAATGCTTATTTTCTTGTGCATGGTACAAAATTGGTCCTATAGGCACTAGCAGTGCACTCAACCCCCAAAATCTTTTTAAAATCTGCTTTCTGAAATCTCAGTAAATGAGACCATTAGTGAAGGTACAGACAATACTTTACCTGCAAGAAGTAGGTGATACTTCCTCCGGAACCCGTGTCTTTGTCTATTGCCTCAATCTTAAAGATACTGCTGCTGGAGGGAGTGTTCTGTGACCAGAAAGAGTTAGCAGAGTCACACAGAAACAGAAAACCAGGTGAGTTAAAAGAAATGAAAAATGACCATGCAGGGAGGCAGAAAAAGAGTGATGGTAGTAAGAATGTAAAAGCACTGAGGGAACCAAAGATCAGAAAGGAAAGGGGGAAGAGGTTAAAACTGGAAAACAAGAAGAAACACTTTGTGAAATAAAAATAATAGAACATTTTAGCTGAGACTGGATGTATCCTATTCCCACTGTAGTAAATTCTAAAAACTCACATTGACTCACATCTTGGAACTTAAGCACACCTTAAGTACCTACGGACTTATTCCCCAAGTTTGCAGTCAATATTAAATATTTACCCAAACCCTAAACCAAAATAATGTAAGTCTGTCCTGCACAACTTGCTATTTTATTGAAAACATATTAGCTCCTGTTTACATCCTATAGAAGTATATTTCCAGTATGCAAAGGAACTTCACCAACCTCTGGGACTTCAACTATGTAAGGTGTATTGATGAACTCTGGGCTCTCATCATTGGCATCCATCACAAGGATCCTGACCTTTTCAGAAACCTGGAGTAGAATATGAAGAGCATATTATGACTCTCATTATTTATGAATCCCATTATTTCCTTTTTACAGGGGTTTCCAGGGGAGTTGTGCCTGTAGGAGCCTGGAAAGTCCCAAACATTTATTGGAATAATCTTAATTAATTTCTTTGAGATGAGGAAGAGCTCTAGATTTATCCAGTCTTGTGGATAAGAAGAGGATCCCACTTTTGTGGTACCTCTAGTGATGAAGCACACATCCTCCCACTGTAAGACTGCTATCCTGGCCGTGACAGCATTAGTCCATAAATTGAAAATGCCAAGAAAATCTGTGCAAGTAAGACTGGATGCTCAGTGCCTCAGATAAATCCTTAATGATTAGACATGAACAAAGCTTTATCTAGCAGCAGACAAGAAAACCCCCACCACCTCAGCCTAAGCAAATCTTCTTAATGTCATGCTAGAGCAACACTGTGGGGGTGGGGACAGGCAGCTCCTGGGTGCCCAGCACTAGTTCCTATAATGTCACACATTTCTCCAAAAAGCCTCCAGATCTTAGGCAAGAATCTGACTGTGCTGGCAGTGAAACTTCATAGGAAGCTGCTGCAATTCTGCAGGCTGTTAAGTCAGTATTTCAGCTCACACTACATTGTAATTATCCTCAAACAGCTGAGCAAGGAGATGAAGTGAGACTTGAATAACTGTGAGTTCAGTGGCTCTTGGAACAGGAGGTAAGACTCTAATGAGATTATGTTTTCTGATCAAATGAGATGGTCCCTTTAAGGTAATTTAATAGGAGTAGGTATGTGAGGACAGACAGTTTGACAAGCTACAGCATAATTAAATACTTACTGTACTCAGGCCGTCTGAAATACTGACAATAACTTCAATCTCATCTTCCTTCTGTAAATGAAGAAAATTCTTTTGTCAGAGAGATGGTGTTTGTCCTGATTGGAAAAGGGACTGCAAATTTAAACCTGTCTAGGCAGGCAGATGAAAGTAACAACTAATACCACAAAGCAATCTCAGCAGAGGCTTGGGAAGACCCCTCTGAAGCTCCAGCTCCTTGAACCTTCTCTGGCTACTATCAGGAGATGGTTGCTCTGGTAATCCCTGTTGCTTCCTGAAGTGCTCATAAAAATCAGTCACCTTTTTCAAGAAATGTTCCCTAAAATGGCACTTTGGTTCAAAATTCTTCTGTCTTAGTGTACAGATTTTTAAAGGGTTTACCAAATATTGTGTAAGCTTCTCAGTGAGGAGGTATGAAGGGTTCAATGCCTTATTTCCAGAATAAGGCTGCCTTTAGGCATCTTTAGCCAGCATAGTTACATTGGCTAAAGGGCTATAACATACTAGAGGAGTGTCCTGAAACACTGCTTACACAAATCTCTACTTCTTCCTAATGACAGGAGAGTGCCCTGTCTGAGGATTTGATGACTGCAGTTGCCCCTAAGCTCTTGATGGGGTGTGGGTAGGGGAAGATAGAAATAAAGAATAAACTTCTCTTTTGAAAAAAGCTGGACAGACAGCAGCTGAAAATTTTGATAGCCATGTTAGTGGCACAAGTCAACTGGAATGCAAGATGACGGGTGAAGTATAATGTCTTAGAATTGCAAAGTATATTACATGCTTCAGGGGCTAATAAACTGGCCTTGTCCCTCAAAGCCTCAGATCAAATTAAACTGAAAGAAATTCCACAAACACCTGGAGTGGTGCCATTTGATTGTACCTCTCTGTCAAGCTCCTCGATCAAAGTAACATTTCCAAGATTCTTGTCAACAGAAAAGTAGCGTCTTGATCCAGTTTCATAGGTCAGGCCATATGTCACAGGATCTCCTTCTGGATCAGTTCCATTCAGAGTGTATACATGGGTACCTGAAAAATTGATATTCAACAGCATTCCCCTGTGGTTATTTCAATCAGTGAGTGTTCCACTGGTCTGTTCCTTAGGAACTTGGCTACCCTGCAGCAGGAAAAGGTTTTGTCAATCAAACCCACTTACTGGGAAATATGGATACGCAGACAGTTCAACAGTCCTGATAGCAATTCTTTAGCCAACTGGTTAAACTGAGTTCACCAGTGCTGATTTCTGTCACTTCAGGCCCTTTCCTGTGGAGCTGCACCCAGGTCAATACTCTTCATAACCAAGGGTTTCCATAGGTGACAAGCTCTTCACCAGCTCTCAGCCCAGGTGAGCCAGAAGTGATGCTGTTGTACAACTGGTGACAATCTCAGCAGCACCAAAAGGCCCTCACAGACCTCTTCTTTGTAGCAACAACAGAACTGCAAACTAGCATGCAGAGAATCTGGCAAGCTCCCTTCAGGGAGAGCTTCCACGGGACTTCCCATTTTCAGAATTAATTAATGCAAAAGTCTTCTTTCCTATTTCACTCCCACTCATTAGCTCTCCCCTATTAAATTCTTTACTTGACACACCCACTCATGCTTATACCAATTATTATATTTTTCAAACTCATCAATGTATTTCCTTCAGAAGCTGGAGGAAGATTGTTATTTCTATTTTTAAACACTGAGAAGTTGGTGCCAATTTTTCCACTAAACTGACTTCGTGTATTATAAATGATAATTCCTGGGGGAGTTATAACACCCATATTTTCAAAGCACGGTGAGAGTGTTTACTGGTATTATTTTTTAAACTTACATGCCTGTCATTTTACTGTGCTTTAACACCTTCATCCAAATAACTTCAAGCAGTTTACAAACACCAGTTAACTGAGCCTGAAATATAAACCACTGTTGTTGTTTCCTTCCTATCTGCTGTGCCTTGGGTAAGTTATTCAGGTTATAGATGTTTATAGAGACATTCCTATAGAGGTTATAGAGACATTCAGGTTATAGAGGTTAAGCACAGAAATGGGGCTCTACATCTAACAAAGCCCTCTGCACTGGAAATACTGTAGCCAAGTGACTCACTGGTTACTGGTGAGTTTTGCTTGTGCATGCAACCCAAATATAGGATGGAAGGATCCCTGCTAAGAAAGTTAGCATAAAGTTAAGGAAGAACACTAAGACTCTCAGTTTTGAACTACTCTGGCCCTGAGTTTGACAGATGTTTAATTCAGTACTCAAAAGTGATAATTTTTTTCTCATCTCCTCTCTTCAGTAGCATAGATCGCTAACCAGATCTCTAAGCTTTTGTTTAATTCTACAGCTTTGCCCACACCACTGACAGGTCAGCTTCTCAAAGGTTTCCTCACTTTTGTGAGGCAACCTTTTGGACCTCCTTTCCTTCTTCCTTGGCATGCTAACTGTGAAGCTGCTCAGGGGCCTTGATGGACATGGGACATCCAGCCATCAGTGCTGATATTTGCAAACCATGGCTGTCTTCTCATCATAGCAAGAGATTATATCAAATCATGTGGAATCTGTGCTCACTTAGGAGTAAACTCTCTTATGATAATTATCAGGGCAATATTTGGGCATCTTTGTCCAGAAGAATGTTACATTGCAAAAACCAATGCACCCACAAGAGCACTAACAAGATCCTGTTACGAGCTGGTTCAGCCAGCCAACAAATAATCAAGACTTGCAAAACAGTTCACAAAACTACAAAACATTTTCCCACATTACTTTTCTTGTACTTCTCTCACAAAACAGAATGGAAAATAACAACACATCTGTAACTGTGAGCCCTTAAAATTATTAGGGAAAGACAATGAGCGGTATGACGAGAACTTCTGACTGTAATAACTCTCTAAACACAAGGAAATGAAAGGAGAGGAATTAACTGGGACTGATATAAAATAGTATCCTTAAAGGACACCTGCTTCCTGATAGAACTATTTATATATGAGACAGAAATTTGAAAACTGTGGAGGGCTCTGCAGCGCCAGCACTGACTCATTTATTCTTGTTTTTCAAAAGCTTTGTCTTAATATCACAGCTGGGTCCAATTGGAGATTTAAGCTGTCACTTGTCATCATCTCACTGATATCCTTATAAATATAGTGCTTTTCTGCAGCCTTTTTTTGGTCATTAGTTGTCCCTACTTCTCAGTTACTTTCTGCCCTTCTTGCTCCCTTTTCCTGTCCCTTGCACTTGACACAATGCTGGCTGTCCTGCCTGTTTCTAGCTTGTGTGCATGTCTGCAACATCTGCTGAGCAGTGCTCTCCGTGCTGTGGAGAAACAGGATGGACACCACATCTGGGCTCTCTTGGAGCCTGAGAGCAACCACCACGCACAAGGTCTCTGCTGTTGCTGTGGCTGCCCTGAAATACCAATACCAGCAGTACACAAATGCAAACCACTCCTCAGGGGGCACAGGGCTGGAGAACAACAGACTGGAAGTTTATGTGAACCCATTTCAACCTGGGCTTGTTCTTTAAATCTCACAGTTTCTTTTCCTACATTTCTTAGAATTTTCTTATAAGGAAGACAGGAATTTTCTTGCTGCTAAATGTGAGTACAAACATTGATATTGGTACAAACTGAGATTACTGAGCTTTCTGAGCAGGTAATGACAGACTTCATTGATCTTTACACTGGACTGTTTGCTTTTTAGCTAAAGCTGATACTTCATTTTTCATAATACAAAATACTTGCATGCCTTTTAAATTAGATTGTGGATCAAAATTTATTTTCTAACTCATTATAATTCCTTATTTTTTCCAAATTGTAATTTCACTGCACAGTACTCTCCATATCATTAACACCCCCAGGAACACTTCTCAGCACAGTGTTAATGCCAATTAAAAATCTGTTCTCAGTGTGCTGCCTCTACTTGCTGAAAAGGAAATAAATGAAAAAGACAGCTAAAATCTTACCAGAGGATACCAAGTAAACAGCCTCTCCTTGTCATAAAAAATATGGGAATAGAAGAGTCTTTACTTGAGGATATGGCAAATGCCACAGTTAGAAGAGCTGGATACTCTGAGTACCCAGGGGATGATTCAGCAGGCTGGGACAGAGGAGTCCTGGGGAGCTACTTGCTACTTCCTGCTGTGGTTTCCTCCCAGGAGCCACGCCAGGCTTTTTCACTCTGTTTTCCTATTCCATCTTAAAAGTCATTTGCTCTCTGCTTTGCCACTTGGGCTGAATGGATGTCTCATGATGCCATTGCTCCATTTCACTTCATTTTTGACTCAAATTTAATTATAGTTTCTGCCCTGGGCTCTGGGGCTGGTTTTGCTTTCTCATTGAAGACACGTGCTCCCTCTCTGCTGTGCAACACTCAGCAATCAGATCCCTTCCCTGTCAGTTAAACAAGCCAAGCACATTTTTGATTCATGCTCAGTCCTGCTGTTGTCCTTTGCCACCACAGCTGATAACTGTTAACAAGATGCTGAGAAGGACATGCATGGCCATGCTCCCAGGACAAGACACCTCTGTTCCTAATGTCACAGCAAATACAATCTTGCCCGGGGGTCACATGTCTACTCTCCACCTGTCTCAGCCAAGGGCCCATTTCCCCAGCAGAAGAGGAGATGGAGAGTTAACACAAAGCTACAGATGGCTGTTTTCACACCAAACTCACCCCAAGCACAGGGGAGCTCAGGCTCCTGGAGGTCCTGGGCACACACCATGACTACCCCAAAGCCCCTTTTCCATTCACTGCCTGCTAGTGCTCCTTCTGGACCATGCCCAGGTGACTCCTGCTCCCTCCCTGCTGCCTGGTGCCCCAGCCAGCTGGCAAAGCAGAGACATGGCAGCATCAGCAGCCCAAAAGCCACAGCTGCTACAGCAGCAGCCAAAACACGCCCTGGAGCTGCCAGTGCCTGTCCTGGAGAGATGGGATATGGCAGCAAGTGCTCAGCACGGAGCCTGGCATCCACAGCAACCAACTCCAAGGAGAAGCCATCTGAGTGCAATTTTCTGATATATCTGCAGTTTCTGTCAGAAGAATCAAAACAAAATTGAAGGCTGTAAAAATCAAAACAAAACTGAAGGCTGTAACACCTGTGAGTCCTCAGAGCACCTCTGTGCAGTGCTCGGGGTGCAGGGGGTTTGCTCTGTACACTGCTGGCACTGCCGCAGGGGTGCAGAAGGCAGGCTGTGTTTAACACTTCTGTTCTCATAGCTCCCAGCTTTCCTAGAGGTAGACCAGGGTGACAGAAACAAGGAAAGAATGATAGGTACCAGAGGGGACAAGAAGGCTCTCCACAGTCAGCTGTGAATGATGGGAAGAAAGGAGACCAGGAGTGTGTAGGAACAGGGCAAGCTTGAAGGACGGAGGGATCTGAAGGGATCAGTCACCCAGTGGTGAGTAGGTGGCAGCTGGAGCTTTGATCAAAAAGCTGCCACTGCAAACTGGCTTTTAATGGGAGGAGTGCCTTCTTGGGGGCAAGGGAAAAAACAGAAAGGGAAATGCAAGGAAATCATGCAGAGATCTACAGAGCACTGATGATGTTTGGGCTTTGAGGAAATAATGAACTTAGGCCTTCTGAGTATGCTTCAATCCCCTGCTCTGCAGCTGTTCCCAGCCCCACTCTGTCCCCACTATGAGGCTTACAGGGATTATGAGGTAAGATGAAACAAACAACCTGAAATAGCATCCCACTCCTGCCTTAAGACCTTGATTAGGAGCACACGCACATTTTGTATGTACACATGCAAAGAGCTAATTACCCACCTGCCCTGCCAAACCACAAACACCAACTGCTATTTCAGTTCATAACTTCTCCCATTCTTCTTAAATCTGGCACTGAAAGAGGCTGCTGTTCTGGTCCCTCTTACCCTGAGGGGTCTCAAGCCCTGCAGCAATAAATAGGATCTGGGAATCTGCAGGTACTTTCAAGCATTCATGCAGAAATAGTACTTGTTGGTTTTATGATAACTTGGTACACAAGTTACAACTGTCTGGAAATAAGCAAAACTGGACAAGGGAAAAGAAGGTCAAGTTAAGGATGAGATGAGAATGGTAATGAATTTGATGTGTTCACACAGCTGCAGAGCTGCAATTTCTCTTTCTACAGCCACACAGAGAATCCATCATGTCCCTTCAGTGTTCCCAAATGTTGCATGTCCCTTGCCTACAGATGTATGGGAATATAACTAACACATACTACTTTGCCAACCACTTGCAATCTCAGCAGGGTCAAAAACTGTAAAATTTCTGGACGTTTATTAAAGCTGCTGTCTGTGGCATTGCACAGATCAGACACCAGCTGCTGCCAAGAAAAGCATCCTGCCCATGACTCCAAACTTTATCTAAGGACAGGGAAGTTCTAATAGCAATAGCTGTCCATTTTTGCAGCACATAAACCCGAGTGAAGCCATCCAGAATCAAACATTTGGAAGTTTTAGTTCCCCTGTTTTGTCACTGATCATCCTGCTCAACCTGAGAGACCACTGCAGGAGTGTGGATGCTTGGGACTGCACATGGACATGGGAGACCATATTCCTTCTCCTGCTTCTGGAGGAGATCAGAGCAAGTGATGAAGAACAGTAGTCTCCTCTGCAGTGCCACAGAAAAGGACCAGCCTGGTAGCCATTTAGCACTGAGCTCTGGCACAAAGATCTGGCTGTGGTCTGATGTGAACTCTGGTCCTCTTGCCCCGTACAAAGCTGAAAGCACACCCAGCACTGCAGCACTGAGGTGTCAGTGGTGTCTGTGCCCTTCTCTGTGACTGTCTCTGCCAAAGCCTCCCTGAGGAGTGGCTACACTGACATAGGCAGCAGCAGTTTGCATTAAGCAAATCCCAAGCAACCATGTTCCAATGGAACTTCTGAAGGTGCTTTCAGAAGAGAGGACCTTGCAGTACTTAGAGCTGTTTGTCAAGGTATCCTGGGAATTAGCCCAAGAAGCACCGGAAGCTGGGTGACAAAGCAACCACATTTGATCTTCTCAAAAGTAAGGTTCTTCTCTCTTTCCCAAGGGTTTCTACAGGTCTTTTGGAGCTTTCAGAGAGAAGCTGCTTCTGTCTTGTCTTTTAAAGCACATTTACACATCAAATTAGAAGTACAGCCAGCCAATTTAAACACTTGTAAGCACATTCTGGATGAAGCTAGTAGGCAGGAGGCACAGCAGCTCTCAAGACAGAGCAGGCTGAGCTTTATCACTGCTGCAAGCAAAGCACAAACTCTCCAGAGACCTCTATGTCCCTAGTCTGTTTGCTAATGTTACAAAAGCACATACAGAAGCCCATCACATATATCTCATTATTCTTACTCGGGCTAATTAGGAGAGCACTAACACAAGCTCTGATCCCTCACACTGATATTTTGCTGTTGAGGCACACTGTCCTTTTCTTGGCTGTTGGAGCACCAGATCAGATGCAGTGGAAATTACTGCTGTACTTCACTGCTGCAGGGAGTGCTGTCATCTGAGAGACCATGTGGTGCTGCCATCCTGACAGGAGGGACGTTTTTGCCTATGTTGTGACTCTGTGTCATCTTTAGCTCCTCATCCCCACAGAGGTGCCTGGAGGCTCCCAGTGGTGGCAGGGAGAGGCTGGTGCTCTGTAAATGTCTGTGGGCTGGCACCCCACCAGGGAGTGGGAGCTGGATGGCAAGCAAGTTGTACTGCTTGCGGTTTCCGTGGTGGCGTTGGCAAGCACTACCCCAAACAGACCGAGCTGGGGTCCCATTTTGTGGCTGTCTGGCATTACAAGCCTTATCTACACTTGGACAAGTGATTCCACTAGCTAATCTAACTCCAGCAATCAGCAGAACCATAGGGATTGCCAAGGCTGAGCTAAGTGTGGTTTCCATGAGAATCCAGGCAGAAGTACAGCAAAAATTGCAGCTTCTTGGTCTGCCTCTGGCTTTTGCAAGTGCCACTACATTACTACATTACTGCTGGCCTTCAAGCTGAGGTTTCCACTTAAGCTTGACCAAGCTTATAGCAAATTCCTGCTGCATCATAAGCAAGCTCCTTTTAAGTTCATCGTCAAGATGATTGTCACTTCTACACTATGTACAGTGTAGAAGTGACAATCACCCCTTCCTCTTCTCAAGCTGAGCAGGTAAAGGAGATTTTGCTGCTTCCAAATACCCCTCTCCTCACCCTCTAGCAGGCCCAGCATGGGTCTTGGGTGACATTAACACCACTGGGTCAGAAACTGAGACTTTGAGCAAACCCAGGCAGCTGCTTCCCAGAGCAGAGAGTGACCTTGGTCTGGTCTAAGAAGGTGTGGGTGGCAATGTCAGGCTTTCAGAGCAGGCTGTGCCCTCTGATCCCTCCCTCATCCTGGCCTTCCCCAGCTGCCTACGCCCTGGGAGGGGTGTTTGGTGCACCCCCTGTGCAGCCATATCTCTCCTCTCGGCATGAGGCACGAGTAAAGGGGTGCTTTGGTATCCAGTTTGCATTAATTAAATATTTTTCTGATTTAGCCTGTGAAAGCTACAGATGAACAGAAGAAAATCCTAAATAAAATCTCAGTGCAAAGTTTGAAGTAAAGGTGATGTTCATCACTTAATATAACTTTTAATGTAATTGTTTAGGTCTTAGGAGATTATTTTTCTCCCACAGAAAATATAGATTATAAATCACCTTTTGTTCTTATTTAACTTTTCTTACTGGAACTACAGTTAAAAGAAGCATAAATAGACTTGCCTCAGAGTGCTGAAACCTGAAAACTGTATTAATTTTTGAATTTTCAATTTAAAATCTAAACATTTTTTAAAACATCAGTTATTGAGACAAAGCAATTTTCACTGCAAGTGGAAACATTTTCTACCATTTGTACGTAAACATTAAAAATGTGTTTAGAAAACATCATGCCCTTTACTTTTCAATGTACAGTTGACTTTTATCAAGGCTGATAATATGACTAGAAACTAGGCTTTCTTCTCATAAGCATTTACAGAATTGGTAAGAAGCCTCTCACCACGAATTTATTTCTGACCCCAAAGGTCTGTGCTCTGAAGCTGTGAATAGATTGGTGGACAAAAAAAAAGGGAGCTAGAATTCATGTTTTAAATTGCAGCTACAATTCAAACATGTCATTTTAAATTGAGGCCAGTTAAAAGCTTGAGAGAAAAACATGCACCATAACAGCATATAACAACAACCTACAAGAAAATATATATGTTAATCACAAGAGCAAGCAATTCTAATTTCACAGTTTAAATATACAAATTTTCATACTGACCAACAGGCGTGTCCTCTGAAAGGCTGAGGAGTGCCATGTTCCCGTTTGTGCTTCTGGCTCCATTATCAAAGAAATAGGGGGCATAATTTGCCTGAACTGCAATTAAAACAAAACAGAAGCCAAACAAAAGCATTTTGTAGGTGACAGTTACTTGGCTGGCTCAGTTACCTGACTCTCAGTAAACAGGAGCTGTTTAGGGAATACTAGGAGTGCATAACACACCCAGTTGCTGCAATGGACTTTCAGAACTGTATCTGTATAGATATTTTTAATGAAATTACTTCTGCATGCCACTGTGCCAGTATTTACACAGCAGGAAATAGAGAGAGTATATAAAAAAACCATCCAAACAGAAACAAAACAAATAGCAGGATCTCCCTAAAAAAATCCCAACCAGTTCCAGACAGCTTCAATGTAAAATTAAATTTTTCAGCTTGCAATGATGGAACACCTCTCCTCCCCTACTCTACACATACAAGCCTGAAACTTTCCCAGTGCCTTGGTACCTTACCCAGTATTCTTGCACATTGTTCTAAGCACATCCTGCCTTAAAATTATGCCTACTACATGAGCAATTAGCCATAATTAAATACTTACTTGCTGCCAGACAACAGCAAAGTTAAAAAAAAAACAAAACAAAAAACAACAAATTAGTTGTCATTCTACTGACTGACTGTTAGAGATTTAAAACAGCCCATTTGAAACAAAACTGCAAGTATATAAACACAGAGGGTAACATTTGCACAAGGACCAGCTGCCACGGAAAATATTTCAGAACAACATTACCACATCAGTAAGGATAACTACAGGATTTAAGGTTATGCTTGTATTCTCCTATATTTTTACTTAACAAAGTGATTATTGTACTCACCCAGGCAAACATGCACCAAACTGAGAAATAAGGAGGGGGTGAAATGCCTTACATGCTTCATCCCACTGAAGAAAGAGCCAACTTCTTCTGTGTTATAAGGGCTTGGTTTTTGTTCGTTTTGTTTATGTTTTTTATCTCTCTGAAATGTCCAGGAAAGTGCCCTTCAGAATGATGTAGCAGAGAAATGTGGAAGAGGCAGTAACAGATGCTAAGATGTTAAGCGGATGACACGTCTTAATTTCTGAGGAATTTAAAGAAGCTCCTTCCTACCACCTAATTAGACCAATTACTTTGCAGGGAGCTGTGGGACTCATCTCTGAGACAAGATTTGGAGGAATCAGTGTAACTCCCATGTTTTGCTGTCAGTACTGTATTTGTGCTGCCCAAACACACAAGTCAGGGAGAATGTAAAGTAGAAATTTGTTTTCTTTCTGAACTCTATCTTTAATTCTTTAGGCCAGTTCTCTGCTTTTAAGAGCTAAAAGAAGTTTATTTTTATTTTAGCTCTGATAATCTTGAGAGACTACAAAAGATGAAAAATCTAGCAAAAACAATAGAAATAATTGTTACCATTTAAAAGACAGCACTTATGATAGCAAAAAAAATACACAAAATTGCATATTAAAAATGCAGAAGTCAAAATGTTCTTTTATGAGTTGGCCTGGTCATTTAATTCTTAAACTGCATGAATTGCTGAAAGCATCTTTTACTTTAGCAGGAAATTTTCAACATACTAAGAAGTGTGCTTAACCATCAACACATCGAAAAAGTAAACAGAGTAGCTTTTCAAAATTGCTTGTTTTGACATATAGAAGGTGTTTGCACTAATTAAAAAAATATATATTCCAATATACTATATGGTTAAAAATCAGCCACACTGAGCATGTTCACAGATAAACCTGCTTGAGAGGAGCTCCATCAGTGACAGTATGTGACTCAGTCATCCTTGTGGTCCCTTCCAGCTCAGACGATTCTGTGACTGATTCTGCAGCACCTGGCTGCCAAGCATGGAGATGTTTACATTGGAGCTGAGCTGTTTAAACCTGACCTGCAGCAAAGCACTTGCCCTTTAAGGATGTGTTAATGGAGTTTTCTGGGTTATTTAATTAATAGCCAGAGTGAAAGAAATGTCTAAGAAATGAATCAGTCAAAGAGTTTCCCATCACAGTGCTTTAAAAATGGCAGAAGCTGCACATGCTGCCTGGCAGTGACCCTTGCTGGGTGGCTGCAGTGGCACAGGTGAGGTGGGCACATGCAGTGGAAACACTGAAAGCAGGTGCAGAGCCAGGAAGCAGCTTCACACAGGGCAACAGTGGAAGCTTTGGCTCCCTCAGTCATCCACATGTTTTATCATTGTTTGCTAAAGTTTCAGAAGGGAGCAGGTCATTGTTCCCTAGACATAACCCCACAGCCAGACTCCTCTCCCAGCCCTGGCCTGTGGGGTGCAGAGCTGAGGATGGGCAGCACTCCAGGGATGGCTTTCATCACTCATGGCGGGGAGGGACAGGCTGGACAGCTCCAATGTATTTTTCCTACAGAAGGAGCTGACAGTTAGATCCTGTCACACATTTATAGTGTATCTTACCCTGACCTTGGCAGGGGGATCAAATGCTGGAGGGGGCCATGGGAGAGGCCTTTGCTGCAGACACAGTGCTGAGCTGCTCCCACGCTGTGGACAGGGCTTGTGAGTGCCTGCAGATCCCCTGGGATCCACAGTGCTGCTGCAGGACACCTCTGCCTGCAGAACAAATCAACTGTAAGGCTCTCAGAAGGAGAAAAGCAAAACTCTTGGGCCAATATTAACAAACTCATCACCCATAATGGTATTTGCCGGAGAATGGTACAGAGAGCAAAAGACTAAAGAAGGCTGCAAATGGATCAGACAAATTAATGAAGACTGGGTTCACTGATGACTAACAAATGTGATGACACAGATGCAAACCCTGGTCCAGCACAGCACTACTTTATCACCTGCCAGAATCTCAGAAATTAAACCAGGGGAAGGCTCTTTGACATCTTGATCTCTTTCTGACCATCTCCTTTGGGATCAGACCTTTGTTCTGACTCTGTATGATTATATTTGTAGAGCACTATTTACAAAAGCTCCATGTTGAACCAATCTGTGACTGCAGCAGTAGCCTGCAAAGCTCAGGGAAACCTGCAGCAGGCAACTATGAAAAACAAACGTATTTTTAGTGCATTTAAATTCATGATATGGGGATCCAAAGCTGAAAACTGTGTGGGAGCAGATACACATAGAGAAGATGGATATAAATTTAGTCAGTGTTGCAGATTTAATCATCCCACCTCTGTCAAAAATAGTATCAAACCACTGATAAAATCACAGAAATAGACCTGCATGGTGCCCAAAAGAAAACATAAATAGCACCTAAATGTCTTCTCATCTGCCTCCTCAACCCAGAACTAACAACACGCTGGTTTTTTTACAGAGTATTTTCCTAGAAAAAGTGATGAAGAGCTCTTGTCAAAGTTAATGTCTGTTCCCCTGGTTGCATCCCCTAGGGATCTGAATCTCTAGGGCCTGCATCTCCAAGGAAGCAAAATGCCTCCCTCCTGAATTTCAATGAGTTTGAGCTCTTAATCCCTTACAGTTTGAAAACCTAGCTAATATGTGCCTATGCACAGTCAGATCCATACCTAACACAGCAACATTCAACAGAGTAGTTTTTTTTTCTGTCAGAAAATATACTTTGAGCAAAACCAACACAACTCATGGATTCAGGCTTATTTTGATGAATTTTTTCCTTTGGAAGAAAGGTGGTTTCAGGAAAGGAGTACCTTCTGTCCCAACATTTTTGGGAATAGAAGGATCCCTCTCTCTGTGTAGAAGCACCTTTCTATTTCATATATTTTTAGCATATTGAGTAGCAAGAAACATAAAAGAAGAATGAAATATACCCACCTGATCTGGACCAACTGGTTTCCCAGGGTTTTGTTTACTATTCCGTATGAAAAACATCCAGAAAAGATTCAATATCTTCAGAACAGAAGTTTGAGTCACTGATTAGCAATATCTACTGGAGCTTGTCAGACAACCTGAATTTTTATACAATAGAAGTTTAAATGTTGAAAATTTAAATGTTGAAAGATGCTACAATAATGCAATGGATATTTTTCAGACTTCCCCACCTCTGAGGGATGTACTGGAGCCAGTGCAGCATGGTTGTAAAACTGCTGGATTGTGCATTGAGAAGTGCCCTGGGATGCCCTGAGCCATGGATGCTTTTCTTCCCCCAAGACAAAGCTACTTTCCAACATGAAACTAGATCATTGCTGGGCACAGGGGCCACACACAAAACCAGCTACACAAGGCCAGCTCCTGCCCTGTTATCTCTCATCTCTTTGAGCCTTAGAGAATCTTGGAAAATCCTGGGCCCCCCATGTTCATTTTTTTAGCCCTAAACCTTAAGCCTAAGACTAGTAATTCTCCTTAATCAAATACGGCTGACAAGAAAGGGGCTTTCACCATTACCAAGAGCTGCACTTTTTCTGTTTACACAACCCCAAATGGGGGAATTGTGGGTCCCACAAAGACAGCTCCTCTTGAGCCTAGTCCCAAAGCACAGCCTAAAATGTTGGCCAGACTAGAACTGGCAGCAGATGCCAACATAAAATGGCACCTAAACTTCCCCAGGAGCACAGCCCCTCACACTACACAGCAATGCCACCAGGAGCTGGGGGTGGGGGTGGTGGGAGGCCTGCTCACAGCTGAGGGAGTGAGTGCCCTGCTGTGCCACTGGAATCCCAGCTGGCACCTGCTGCCACCCATGCTGGCAGGCTGAGCAGAGGGCACTGACTCAGGTGGCACAGAGAGAAATTACTCTTTCCACATCGTGGGTGGCCCTTCCACCTCAGGGCAATCACATTGGAGCTGCCCACCTGGGGAATGCCTGCTTGGCATATAAATGGGAAGTTTTCATGAGTTGCATTTTGATCAGTTTTTGGATGCTTACATGCATTTGCAATTTAAAAATAGTGAGAAAAATAAAATGAAAGAAATAACAGATATTATTTTCCACTGTCCTGCTTTGCTTTTTAATAACTATGTACTATCTTCATATTTTATGTTTCCATTTTCCTCTGTTCTAGACTCTGGACAGTATTGATAAGTAATAAAGTTCACACTCATATAACAACAGTTCAAGCTACTTTTTGTATATCTTGTCCTTGAATTCGGGGTGTATATGACATTAGGCATTACCCTGGAGAGGAGTATTCTGCATTTTTTGTGTGCACATTTGTGTGTAAATAAATTTAACATAAAAAGTCCTGCACACTTTATATAAACCTCAGCACATGCAGAAAGACACCAAATCACACTGTGGCCTTCTCTTTGTAAACCACATGCTAAAAGGGGCTGTGGGGAGTTACCATTGATACCTGGAGGCATTATGCACAGGACAGTTCACTCAGAATTCCTCATGCAATTCTGCAAAGGAGAGAAGTGGAGCCTCAGTCAAATTTTCTCAAAACTCTCCCTATTCCCACATCTTTGAAAGTGATTGGGAAGTCCTTTTTTAGCTTGAAAACAAAGGAAAAGGCCATGACATAAACCACAGGTAAGACAGACACCCTAATAACCCTGGCCCCAGCTGGGCTGTCCCTTGCACATCGAAGGGTCAGTTCAGTAGCAAGTCCCACAGCATGGTGAGAGCAAGAATGGTCTCAGCTGATCTCCAAACACCTTAGGAACAGCAGGACATGCTGAAGTAAGGTAAATGTAATGATCACACTTGTTGCCTGGGTGTTTGCTGCCTGGCTGGCACCTAGGAAGGGTCAGAGCACTCGTTTCACCAGAGCTGCCACACAGTTAAATGCACAGCTGTCCTGGCTCTCAAGATAGGCACATATTCCATTTGCCATCTGTTAAAGGTGGGACAGATATCTTTTATCAGTTAGACAGTTTTCCTTATCTCTTCCAAGAACAATGTCTCCCGCCGGGGAGGTATCTCCTGTTAATNAGCTCCCAACACAAACCAAACAAAACACTCTTGCCTGTCCAAACTACATCATTCCTCTGCCTAAAAATCTCCCTGCAAAGGACTGAGAGATGACTTGTACTGGGGCATATCATCACTCTCCACCAATTTCCATTAATACAGAATACAGATGATGCTGGAAATCCAGGAACAGCTGTTGATGACATTTCAGATGACTGGTTTTGATGGTGAAGAATTTTACATGACCCAGATTTTACATTTTTGTGGCACAACGCCATACCTTCTGTCTGATTGCTGGGAGAAACTATAGGAACTGGGGAATCTGCAAGAACCTGGGCCAGTTTGTTGGCAGGAGAGAAAAGACTAAAGTCCCTCAGAAGTCTTTAATGTCCATCTCTATGTTTGAATTACAGCTGTGAGAGAGAAACAGGCTTGGAATAGGTTAAACATTGCTCAGTAGGAACTACAAAAGAGAATCAGTCCTAAATTTTGGTGGGTAAATCTAATCAGAAACGTGTGCTTGAGTCCTTGGACATTATCACCAAACTCTGATTCTCCCAGTTGCCAGAACAAATATGCCACCTCCTAAATGAGAGTTTATGCATCTCTCCACAGCCTACTCTCATCATGTAGGATAGACAAATTTATTAAAATGACATGGAAGTTTTGGTAGTCATGACACATTAAAATGCAAACAAATAAACATCTCCTTCTTCCTCACACTGTTATTTTCTTGCTATTAATTGAATGAATTTAACATTCTAAAAGGAAAATGAGCTCATTGTTACAGTTCTGACACATGGGGGTTATCATATCTAGCACAGAAAGTCTATAAATAATCAGCCCAAGATCATCAAATTCACATAAAAGTAATCAAAAGGTACTGATGTGATCATGAGTGATCTTGGTTAAACTTATGAACCTCTCTTAGTTCAGTAATTCCAGGCTGAAAGTGACACTGTACTGTTTGGTTTAAGGAATTAAACAACATGAGTTTTAACTCGGCTGTCTACACATCCTTCTTTATATTGCAGCTCTACTAAGCAGCTATGCTAAACCTCAGCAGTGTGCAGGAGAATGGTGAAACCTGGGTAGTGTCATAGAATGGTTTGTGTTGGAAGGGACCTTTAAAGCTCATCTAGCCCAAAGCCCTGCAATGAGCAAGGACATCTTCAACTAGATCAGCTTGCTCCTGAATGTTTCCAGGGACAGGACACCTACAACTTCTCAGGGCAGCCCGTGCCAGTATTTTACCACCCTCATCAGAAAAAAATTAGTCTGACAAAACAAATAGCATGAAAAAGACTTTGTAACTCAACTGATTCAGGAAGATACAACCACAAAGCAGAAGGAGGAAAACATTCCCAATTCATGGAAAGGAAAACCAAGATTTAGAGAGGTGACTATAAGCATTTTATCAACTTGAGACCCTTGGGTTTGAACCCCCCCTATTTTGGATAACAAAAACAGGAACATTCAGTTATTATGTTCTTATCTCTAAAGCAATTAAGAAATTACAATGTCAAGAAAATAGAGGGAGAACAGACACCAAATATCTACCAGATTTAGCATTTCCACAGTGGCTTTAAAACTGACAACCAAGTGCTTTCCCAACAAAATGTGGTGGGCATTTTTTCCACACAGGTAAATAGACGGTACTTTCATCCCATCAGAAAAAAATGCTAGTCTACACACCAAAAATCTCAGAGCATTTGCCTGCATGATTTATCATGAATTATTGTCATTCACTGTGGGTAGCAGCAAAGGTTTGGGGAATTCCTAGGAAAAAGAAGTAACTTCATCTCAGATACAGCTTCTCCTGGTTTTAGTCTGCCAAAATGTGTTTTATAGCATTTGCAAAAAAGGTGCTGCAGGTAACTGAGGAGAAAAGTGGAGTGAGGAAAGGGGAACATTTTCTGCAGCTGCTAAGTAATTAAAGTTCCTGCTACCCATTTTAGTAGCTTAGAGGCTTTTAAAGACCACTGCAAAATCCATTTACAATTCAGTAACTTTGCTTCTTTGGAGCTACGAATCACCCTCCTCGTTTTCTTTTGACAGGGATGGAAAATGAACAAATAGTCCCTAGAATATCCAGGTATATTTAGATAGCCTACATTCACTTCAGCAGCACGATCTGTGATGGATGTGGTGCTGTGGAGCATGACACAGATCTGTGTGGAGGTTGCCATTTAGCAGCAGACAGGCAGTCCAAGTTATTTATGAAAGAACAAGTATTGTTCATTGTTTTGCCTGTAAAAATTATACATATAACTCAGAGTTGGGGTGTGAATAATGAATAAATCAAGATTTTATAGTTTACCCAGTGTGGCTGAGAAAAATAATGAGACTTGTTTAGGCAGAGCAAAGAGACACTTGTGTTCTCCCCATAAATCTCCTGGCTGGTATGCATGCTATGGACATCCTTGTGTGGATGTCCTGCTTACAGGACTCTAACCTGACTTGTTGAGCCAGGGGATGTATGAAAATAAAACATGCTCCTTTCACTGCCATGTCTGACCAAACTCAGCTGTTCAGTACAGGAATGGCATGAATGCAAAGACTACAGGTGAACCAAAGCCCTCACTAGAGATCAGCTCTGAACCACATCAGCACTTTGCCACAGGGGCTGATGCAGCCCCTGGATTTCACTCAGGTAAATAAATGTATGACACTGTGACTGCAGGTGGCACCTCCTATGATCTCTCTTGGGAATGCAGGGGTGTGCCTTAAACAATTCTCAAAAGGGAATCCCGCAACTCTCACACTAGACTAAGTGACAAGGTACTTACCTTGTTAGGGTACGGAGATCCAACTGGCCAGGGCATACCCCAGCCTTTGCCTTGGATTGCTGTGTCCAGAGGAAACCTGAGTATCCAGGCAGGCTTATACCAAAGCATTGCTTGTCCTTAACCTAGAAAACAAGATATGTGTCAACAGATTTTCTATTACAAGAATATTAAATACTCAGCTTTGAAGTAATTTACCTTCAGAACACGTGGGACTATTGCTCTATTCGCACTTACATTTTCCATCAACTATCTAGTCTTTGCCTGGAGAGATTTCTACAATCAGTGTGTGTATGATGGTTCTCAAATCAAATAGTTTAACCTGGTGAGAGCCCAAAGATTGTCTCTTCATTCCTACTAGCTCTACCTATGAGCACTGTGCTCTCACTATCTCCTCCCACACTTTCTAGTACTTTATCTCAAAATGCTGTACTTACTTGTTTTTTTTTTAAACAATCTATCAATAAGATAAATCAAGAGAACTACATAGCAAGATTCTCAACAATAGATATTAAGTTGAGGAATTAATAAAATATCTGAGAAAAGACTTTCACATCTGCTGACTAAGATTACAGAGTCCAAAGTTATTGCAGTGAATGCTGAAATACAAATTAAATGACAGAAAAATCCCTTCTCATACTCTGGCTTTAAGATGATTATATGGGGCCTTGAAACAGAGATGTTCAAATCCTGTAAGTGTCCTTGGTACACAATTAATGTCTGAAAACAAAAAAGGCAATGCAACACCATTTTACAACATATTTTTTGAAAATATACAGTCCAGTCCGTCTCATGGACAGAAATTCATGGAGACAAATTAATGTAGTTCAGCACTTGAGGAAATTCAGGCAGCAGAATTTCTTTGAGGTCCCACACAGACAAAGAAGGGGTGGGGGACTATCATGCCAAGAGGCGAAATATTAATTTTCTATTCAATGAGAACAGGCAAAGGGGAAGACTTGACATGTTTAGGAACAAAAGAAAGCATGGAAAGAATGTCGAGGAAGGAAATAGAAAGGTCTGTTCAAAAGACAGGAAAAACTGCAAAGCACATTTTATAATAAAATTATGAAGGTTGACTTTACTGCTCAGACTCAAGGATCTGTTTTAAAAACAGCTGAGTCTTGTCTTAAATGGAAATTTAAGAGGAGTTCCTTTCAAAGACTACCAAAGGTGGAGCTTACGAGGTTAAGGTCAAGACACACAGAGTGCTTTCTCACTTTTCATCAACCACACTCCTGAAGATGTGTGCAGAATAAAACAGCAGTATTAGTATATATTTAACTAAGTAAAAGGAAAATGCTGAATTGTTTAACCTTGGTACACTCAAACAACATCAAGATAAGAGCTCAGTGACAATTGCCATCATTTATGGTTTCCCAAGTAATGGGAGTTAACAACTGTAAAGCCACTTTAGAGAGGGACTTGAAGACATGCTGCATTATCTCAGCTCATTCAGAATCTTGTTTTTAACCACCTCACTGTTTCTCTGATAGCATTCATAAACAGATGGACTTTTTCACATGTTTTTTTTCCTGATGGAAACATCTTCCTGTACAGGCATATTGATCCCTTGAGGAGAAATCTGTGATGCAAACAGGTTTTAGCATTGCTCGGTGAACAGGCCACATAACTGGCACTGACTGGGACACAGGGTTCTGGCACAATGCAAACAGGAAGCTTTATGTGGAGGACCCACCTAGCAAAGACAACATTTTTCCAGTGCCCTTCAGGCATGTCTCCCTTTTGGGAGACAATTTGAAGCCATGCTGCAGAGATATGATTTTCAGAGACCAGGCAAACACCAAAGGGTGCCTCAGGATAATGTCTTTTTCCGCCCTGACGCTGGCATCAGTGCTGAAGACCAAACAACGTGACAAAACCCAGCAGAAAAGCACTCTTATTCACTGACTTAAGCAGCATCTTGCTTGTCAGGTGCTTGAGGAAACCCTGCTGCTGTTTGGCTTCTGCACTCGGAGTTCCTTTAGCCAGGATGCATCCATTGCTGTGACTGCACCACACATCACAAATGGAGTGTGGAGCAGCAGAGTTAAATAACTGTACAGGTGCCAGGTGGGCAGTTAACAAACAGGCATTCTTGTGTGGTGGAACCGTTGAATGCTGTGGCTCCAGTGCCTCCTAGACCAGGTGTAAATTATCAGCCCTGAGTGCCTGTGCTGTTCAAGCAGCTGGGAGCAATCAGCTCTTAAAGGAACATCCCAGATGTAGCCTCAGTGTCTGGCAGAAATGGGGCCTGGTGCCAGAGCTTCCTGGGAGAACTGAGGGTGTTGTGGCTGTGAGGCTGCAGAAGCCAGACCAGTCACGCTCTTCTGAGGATCGCTCGCAGGCACATAGTGACCTGATTTCTCTGATAACTTGTTCAGAGCCTGACCAGATGGCATTGTGAGTGTAAGGTGCTTATCCTATAGGAAATCTGTCCTTAGCTCCCTGGTGGAGCATCAGCCTGAAAACGTGGGCTTAAATCCCTCACACTTAAAGATATTCGCAGTCAGTACATCTGAAACACACCAACAGATGTTGGCACATCTGAAAGGTTAAATGACAACGTGAAAAAATCAATATCCAGATACTGAACTTTTCTAGCAGAGATCCCACCACTGGGGCATTGAAAACAGAAGTAGTACGTGGGAATTCCTTCTGTACCAAGAGCCCTGCTCTATGATCAGAGGACAAAGCATGATGGAACAGGTTTGTTCAAACCCAAGGTAGACTTGGTTAGACAATGGCTGCTGTAAGTCTTAAAATACTGAAGGCTACTGGGAGCCACAGGCATATGTGGGCTGGAATCAACACCCTTGCTCCTGCCATTTGAGTGCTCTCTTTGCACCCCAACAGCAATTAAAAAAATGAGTTCTGCAGAGCAATTAGCTAAGGTAAAGATAACTGCTTACATCCAATGACAACTGAGGTAAAAAAGACTGTGTAAGTGGGTTTTCCCCTCAATCTACAAGAGAGACAAAAGAGACAAGCTTTGGATAAATTCTCAGGAAAAACTTCAGTAAAAAGTGCACATGAATCTGACCTGCCTCCACAATCTGACAATATTTTCCTAAAACTTGTTAGCAATAACTTTAGACAAAACAGAGTCAGGCAATGGGTCCTCAGGCTTGATCCAATGAATACTGAAGCCACCATGAGTCTTCTACTCAGTTTTGGCAAGAGTTATCTGTGTATCTACACAGGAAGTATCTTCTGTTTTTACATTTCACCTGAGTTTATTGTCTGAGATGACACTGTCCATGGAGGAGTGTAGTTTTCCTTGGCAAATGGGATCACAAGAAGTTGTCTCTGTAGTCCACATTTTGGAGAAACAGAACTTCTCCAGAGCCAAAATCCTGAATTCCTTGAGGATATCTGGGCCCTTGCATCAGTTGTGAGGCAGTCTAGAGAGTTGAAAAGCCAACATCAAGAGCCCCCATTACACCTTTTGGCTAATATTTTGTATAAAAAATAGATAATTTTATTTATCCTACTACCCACTTAGAAAAAAGAGTTCCCAAAACTTGCCTCTACACCAACAGTCCCTGTTAGGAGGGATCATTTCTCCTGTGCTCCTGACAATTCACAGTCACAGTGCCAAATAAAACAGACTGATTTGGTGTTAGCTGGTGGTATTAAGCTGTAAACAAAGTGAGGAGCCACCTGGCTCATTTAATTGACAGGCTCAGACCAGGATTCAACATCTGTTCTGTCAGGCACAGAGACACTTCAGAAATATCTTTATTGCAACTTAGGGGCTGTGCAATTTTCTTGCTTGACAGTCGACTGCACACAAAACCACAAGATACAAAAAATGCATTTTGTCAGCTTGGACAAGATAAATTTACTACTTTATATAAGCATACAGCTTGTGCATTTTGAAAAGCCACTGAGCAAATATGTTTCTCTTCCGGTAATGCCAGACAAATACATGTAGAAGTGAAAGGAAAACAAAAGGAAGAACAGACGCCTGTAAGTGAAACCATGATCAGATGGTAGCTCTGTTCCACCACATGGAAATGGAAATGGCCTGGTACATAAGAGTCAAACTCTGCTGAGGAATTACTTTCAAGAAGACACACAACATTCTGATATCTCTATATGAAGGAACAAAATATTTGGGCAGCAGTCACAATCCATGCTGAAATTATTTGGAGGTTCCTGCTGTAGACTGCTCAGTCAAGGCTAGGACTTTAGACAAGTAGCATCTTTAACTGGAATAGCCCCCAGCCAGGGATGGAGGCCAGTCTGGGAAACTTAGTAAGTAAAAATACTGAAGTGCATTAAATTATGTCCTGGGATCTCTCCAGACATCCAGAGTATTTCTGTAAGAATTGTGTTAATGGTCTCTGAGGCTTATGCTTTTCTTATCAGAGGCAACATTTTGCCTCAAGGAGGGTTGGAGAGTTTGGAGCCTGCTGTTTGGAGGGTGTAAGTCAAAGAGGAAAATCATAGAGCATTTTTCAGATATAAAAGAAAAGGGCTTAAACTCACATCAGAGAACAGAATCTCCAAACCCATTAGTGATGCTTTATACAGAGCTGTAAACACATGGCCATATTTTACAGAGCAAAACCCAGCTGCAAACAATACCAAAAATGCTTTTTACATGTACTTGTCATTTGTATTCTACAGATTATTTCTCTGAGCTCCACAAAACAATAGAAATAAAATATGCTGGCCCCCTGACCAGCAACCGAACAATGAAACACAGTTCCTTCACCAACCTCCTGATTCAGAGGTCTTGCAAGGAGGACTGGCAGTTCATTTATCCTTGATATAAAAAATGCCATGCATAGTCAGGTCTTCAAAAATAGGAAGCTGAGTGTCATATCTACCTAGTCTCAAAACCAATATGAAAATAAAGTGATAGCAAGCATACAGAAGACCCAGGTTTAATTGCTCAGTACAATAGAAACATTCCCAATAAGAGCAGGACCCTGAACAAGTGCCCATAAACTTGACCTTTTGCAATTGCATTTGCCTGTGTGAGTTACAGCAGACCTCTGACTGTTCCCATTCAAATCCCCCGAATTGGGAAGGGCACAAAAACAATTTCTATCATACTGACAATTATGTTAAGAGAAAGAGTAGTACTATGAGTACTGACAGAAAAATTACTATTTGCAATCTGCAATTTACCCAGCAGCAGAAAAGGATCTACTCCTTCTCATATTCACTAGAAGGAAAACTGAATTTATGAACAATCAAGTAATTCAGTTTTAAGGACTCTCCCCCAGGCAGAGAAATGCAGCAATGCAGAGGACAGTTAGGAAAGGAGAGAAGATACATGGCTAAAGTATCAGCGGGTGCTTCAGTTTCTCTGTTATTCAGCCATTTGGTATTATTCTTAGCATTTATTTCATGCTCCAGTAAGCTTTGTTTATTGAGGTGATCACACAACTCCATTGTCTTGAAAGAACAGCTGCCTTCTGGCTTCAGAGGAACAGATAAAATCTGATTAGGTTTAATATCTTTTCAGTATGCTCTTTAATAACCACCTGATGACACTCTTAAGGAAGTTAAAAACCAGGCCACTTTGATTTTAAAGTCAGATTTAGCCCCCTCGGAAGACATATTGAAAAGCTTACTTGAATCTGGCCCATCATCATTATTTTAACAACCTGCTTATCTAGTTTCTCAGCCCTTTGTAATGATGAGATTTTTATCATTTGTAGAAATCTACTTCCAAGTGGATTGCAAGCACTGAGCACAAGGGCTGCAGGAAAAATCATCAATGATTGATGATCATACAAACACCTGTGTTAATATAAAATAAATGACTTAAGAAAAGGTTAAATATGCATGTATACTGATAACTAGAAACAAAAGCATCAGCCTTCACCACCTTTTAGGCAGTTTAGAAATGCAAGCCAGTGCAATTCAGCTACCTCTTCAACCAGCTCTCCTCATTCTCTTACTTGAGGAGCTAAATCCCTGCTTGGTGCACAGGAATATTCCACTGACACAAAGTCTGGTGGCAGCCAGACAACTTTGCCTGACTTTTTCGGTCATTTTAATACTATCAAAGGTGCCTGAGTGAAGGAATGAATAAACAGTAATGAAGCCTTTCCCCAAACAGAAAGCAATGCACGCTCATGTCCTGTCTGTGAAAGGAGGGTCCTCAAGATAGTGAAGCACTGTCAGTTGTGCATGTAGGCAGATGCTTTTCACCCTCCTCTCAGTCTGCTTATTTTAGCTGTGGCAGTGGTCCAGAAAACACTAGAGAGACTTGCTGAGGACAAGGCTTGCAGTATCTCCTTTTTTCCTTTGAAGCCATACCTGTAAAACAAACATGAAAAAGAGAGAAAATTGAGAGATTTGTTTAATTGGGAGTGTGGAGAATGACACAATACTTTAACATCTGAAGTTCAGCCATGTTTGTATGGGCAAGCTCAGATTAGCAGTGATCTGAAAAAAACCAGGGACATGATGGCAATTTTTTTCTTTTCATTAGGTTGCTGGAGGTCACTGACTCCCAGCAGCCTATTTTCCCTTTAGTGAGGGTATTCAATCACTGAAAGTCTGCTGCTGCAGGAAGTTTCCATAGTGAGGTGAAGGTCTTCATAGACATAGGATGATGCTACTGTCTCTCCAGAACCTGAATTCTGCAATTGACACATTAAACAGAATCTTCCCCTATCATCACATTTTCCGTATTTCCTGGTCAGAAGCCATATATTGACACTGGCTTGAAGCATTTGCTTTCTGGCACAGCAATTGTTTCTGATGGAATGACAACATTCTAGGAAATCAGTGGTTTTGCTTCAAAAGAAGTAGCTACTTCAAAAAAAACAAAACAAAGGGTTATATGAGGTTATACATAACCCTGTCCTCAAGCCACACTGAGCTGGTCTCCAAGTGGCATTGCAGCTTGCCCATGGCAATTGGCCAGCACAAAGAACAGTGCAGAGCAATACTGAAAAACAGTCCCTGTGCTTTGCCTGCAGACTATAAAGCAAGTAATAGCCCCCTAAAAAAGACAGCACGAGTCACCCAAAAAATCTCATAGCAACAATACAAATCAAAGTCAACACTGTACAATTCCAGTCAAGAACTGCACATTAAACAGAAGAATTCAGCTTTGGGCAGTTGCTGCATTAGGCCCAAGCTTTTACAACGGCCTCTCAGTAAGAGTAGAAACCAATTCAGATCAAGCATTTTGATACAAGCAGATATGAGGAAGTCATTTTCAGCAGAAAGATGCACCCTATATGGAAGCAAATAAACAACAATCCCTGACCTAAAAAAGGTTTGGCTGCAGGTAAGGGCAGGAGATGGTTATAGTAAGCATATTGGAATGCTCAGAGAACCAGGGCAGAGTGTAATGGGACAAGCAAAGATCATAAAGTATTACTGTGTTTGCAGCAGAGGAAAGCATTTCAGATTCCCTCTGCAGGAGATCTTTGTGGTGAATTTACAGGTTTTAATGGAGTGCTTCCTTTGTACTCCTTTCTCCCCCTCAGCTCAGTACCTTCCATTGCTCCGTGAGACCAGCATCACTGGATTTCATCCCCAGGAAACAGCAGTCTGCTTTCAAAGGAACATTCTCTTTGCAAGCACTTCTAGCAGAGAGTTTTCATGCCTGTTACATGTAAAAAAGCCTGAAACACCCCCTATTTTGACAGGTAGCAGAAAGTACTCAGATTGAATAGTAACAGCTGTGCTGACCCCATGAAGTCTCGGTAATGTGGAAAAGGTACAGGATCAGGCAGGCAGCAGCACGTGTGATCCAGCTCAGGCCAGGAATGACAGAAGCCACCTCTGTGCCTCTGGCACTGCACTCCCCAGGCCTTGTGGGCCAGCTGGGAACCTGCTATTGCTCAAGTCCTCAGTTGCTACTACACCTGCAGATTAAATGAGGAGCCCCAGACAGCTATAAACCTGTGGCCCATGATAATTCTGCAATTTGTTCACTGCTCCTGGTACCAATGGGACTCTGCCTATAAAACAGAGCCCATGATTCAGCACTGGGAGACTGGACAGGAAGGAAAGGCTCCAGTTAAAGGAAAGCTGTAGAGTAACACAAAGATTACCACCTAAGTTATCTAAATATAAAAAGTAATAAAGCATTTAAGATATTTTATCAGCTAGAATGAATTTTTTCAGAACTTCGTATTAGTAATTTTATGATTAAAATATTAGAAATAGGAAATAAACTATTTTAGATCAAATTCTTTATCTTTAGAGTTTAACAGAAGTTATCAGCTAGACATTTTATTGAATTTAGAAACATTAAGACTTAAGATGCTAAGATTCTAAAGAGCATACTAATCCTTTTATCCTAGACTTGTTCATGGGTTAGCTTTTTTTCCACCAGGGTCTCACTGAACCCGGGGATTTGATGTACTTTTACTTGCACAGTCTTTAGATGCATATATTTAGGACAAATTCAATCTCAGTTAATTCTTGTTCCTGGTAGAGCTCTGGGTTCAAAAATTGGATTTTTGGGAATTTACAGAACCACACACACCAACCACAGTTGGTATCTCAAAACATGAAGATGAATGCAGCCACAGATGAATGGTGATGGAATACAGCTGGGCAAAGCCAGGATAACATTTCACTTTTGCAACAGTTCTTATCAGTAAGGAACACTGATACTCCTTTAATCAGACTTGATTATATTTCTCTCGACTGTTTTATACTATGGGCATTAATTGGATTCTAGTCTCATTTCTTCCCAATCCAAATACTCAGTAAGTTTCCTAAGAAAAAGAGAGCAAGTTCTCAGTGATTCAATGAAGCTAACATTTACCTGCATGGAAAACTCTGTGAATTTTGCAGATGGAAAAAACCCAGAGTGCTGTGATTTCTCTCTAATGATTAACTAATTAATCTAATGAAACTGTAAACCTTTTTACCTTTATGTGGATTTTTGTTGAGTTTGGGTACTTTCAAGCAGCAGCGTCTTCTAACCTGACCTAAAGGTTAAAAATAATACATTGTCAGAGGAGACAGGTAATGTAAATAACTGCACATATACAGTAAGTGTGTCAGAGTCCACAGACATTTTGCGTACTGTATTTACCACTGACATCCTTGTATGGAGAGATCTGTAAAACAAAGGATTATCATGACTGATTTTTAGATCTCTGCACAGCTTTGTCCCTAGTGTGGAACAGGAACTTATTTGCTCTTTTCTATCATTACTCATCAATACGTCAGATATAGATTGTGAAGATTTCTTTATCCTTTGAAATGTCACACTGGCAGGCAATACAATTATAGTTACACCACTTTAAGAAAATATAAAAAATTACCAACAGGAAAAAAGAGCATCTCTGTGTCCAGATGCACAGGAATGTAGAATAAATCGCTTTGGATGGGCAAAGCCACTGAAATATTCCCTCCCCACCACACCGAAATAAGTGAGCTGTTGACTGCAGTTGATATAATATATGTTGGTCACAATAAAGGGGGAAAAAAAGGAGCTGAGGTGGAGCAGAGAGAGACAGATGATTTCTCACCAACAAAATCTAACATATGGTCAATGTTTCTGGAAATCACTGAGGCACAGTTTACAGCCAAGGCTGGTGATGGAGGCTGAGCTATCTTATCACCATAATTTAGTTCTGATGTAACAGGTTTAACATGCAAAGTACGTTTATCTTGCACACCCAGACACTTATACTTTCACATCAGTGCTAACAGATAAGGAACAGTGTCCTTTGCACGTTTCCTCCCCACCTTCTGACTCACGGAAGTACCATGCACATCAACAAAAAGGGAACACTATTATGGGAATTTGCAGGTATTCATTTGTGTTTTATTGATATGGCACTCTCCTGTCCTTCCTGGACAAGCTTCCTTTATGCTCCTGAAGACACACCTAGAAATTCTTCAACTCCCTTTGCACTGTTCTTAAGTTTTCCTCAAGGGTCATGGAAAAACCTGAATAAAGATGAAGTAGAAAAGGCAAAGGGTGCAGAAGGGCTTCAGGTACCACTGCTCTGGCAAATAGCTCTACCACTCAGCATAGACTCCAGTAAATGAAAAAACTGTGCAGCTGAGTTAATCAATTAGAAAAACAGCTTCCACATTTTTCTCCATGCTCATATTTACACATAAAGCAATTCTTAAAAGGTTTCTAGAAAATATCAAGCATGACAAGTCTGCTGTTCCTGCCCTTTGGACACTTCACTTATTTGTTTTTCCTTATCTCACATTTACTCTTTACATCTTGTATAAAATACACATCATGAAAAATCATGGTGAGTCTTAGAGATTTACAATATCAAACATCAAATCTGCACAGGTAACTCTAGATTGCACCTCTCAATTAAAAAAACTCTATTGAACTATCCTTCTGTAAATGCACAATGACATCTCCAGAGATGTGGCTATAGACAGATGGAAAATCCTCTGTTTTCAAGATTTTAACTGCTCTGTGAATTTGGAATATTGCAAAATGGCAAGTAAGTTCCTCAAGGTACTACAGCTGAAGTGTGGATTATCAGTGGTAAAAAACCCCAACCAACCAACAAAAACAAAACAAAGGAAAAAAAAGTTTAGACTCATTAAAGGTCAGAAGAGTTACTCTCACTTGTTTCACTGTTCTATAAAGAATTTCTCATATACTCTGTTAACTGATTCATGTTCCCTTATTTTATAAGGGTAGAAGATTTTTCCATTAACACATTTCCCACTACTGAGAAAACGATACTATTTTTACATTGGTGGATGGTTGGTTATCTACTGAGAAAATACAACAGGAAGTATTTTCAGAAGAGCACATTTCAGAATACAGATTAAGGTAAAAGGTAATCATGCTGTGCAACAGGCAATAGCAGAGGAAACACTACTTTACAAACCAAAGCACTGATATGCTACCACATTCTGCTGTCCTTTTCTAAGTTCAATCCTCCTTTTCATTGTCAAACTCTGTTTATTTCCTTCAATTAAAATCAACATAGTCAATAAGCATTTAATATCAAAAAAAAGAAAGAACAGGAAAAGAGAAAGGTGTGTTAGAAGAAAGTAATACTGTACCTTCTGCAGTAAAGACATTGAGGCACAAAAGACAAACAAATAAAAAGCCACAAAGTGCCAGGAGCTTCATCCTTCCAACTAGTCACGAGATGTTCCCAAGGAGGCTGAAGGAGTGTCTTGGTCTCCTCCAGCACAACCTCAGCTTTTTATAAGACAGACCCAAAGGAATGTTATGCTCAGAATGGGTGGAGAGTTGGCCTTTGTATTGCACCTCAACAGATGAAAAGGAACAGCACTTCCTATTTTGTGAAGCAATTTACTCAGAATGAGGCAGCATAGAGAGTTCCCTACCAGTTACACAGGAGCTTGGAGCATTAAAGTACACAGGGATGCTCTGAGGCAGAATCCTTGTCCTGTGCTTCACAGCAGCCTCTCCAGGGCACCTGGTGTGCTCTTCTGCATGCTTGGAAAGGGAGAGACCACAGCAGAACTGAATCTGTATGGACAGTGATTGGGGCTTGAAAAGGCAAACCAACCTCAGGGTGTTTTAATCAAAGCAATTGCCAGTGTGTTGTTACCATAATTAAGAAGACAGCTGGTTAAGCAACAGATTTCTGAGTTTATTATTAACTTCTCAGTTTCTATTATATCTGAATAATTAAGTTGTGGAGATTCCAGCTAACAGTTAAGATTAAGAAGTCATCAAATTCAACATAGTATCAAGGTTCACAGAGTGTACTTTAAAAACAAAGTCCTTCAAGGAGGGATCAGCTATAGAGCTGTGTCTCTTAAAAAAGGCAAGAAGTTCAGGTTTGAGAGCATCCAATTCTCCCAGCTTAATCTGGTAAGATTTAGGTCTCTAACAACAGAATATGTTAAAAGCTATGTAGACTTAAAAGGTGGGAGCAGTATCTGCAAGCCACCCAGACTTGGAATTACAGCAGGATAGAAGGCTTCACTCTTGTGCACAAATATTGCTCCCAGCCCCAATTTTAAAGGTTTTGTAGTTCAGGTTTGGGATTTGGTGTGTTTCTTGCACTGCATCAGCAGCTTTCCAAATTAGGTCACCCCTTTATCTACCAAATTCAGCCCCAAAAGCTTATTTCTGCAGTCCTACCTAGCAATATCCATATATGGTGAAGACTGCTAATACCTGACAGCCTTTTTTGTTTGCCAAGGCTGGCATTACCAAGGTTCAAGAATCAAATCACTAACAAAAGTTGCTACAACATAGTATTATCTTCCAAGTGCTTTATGAAAGGCCTGCCTTGCACTGGCACACCTTGTTCAGCCTGTAGTGAGGCTGTTAGTTCACATCCCTGCTGAGCATGTCAGGAGGGACTTTTACAGTTCAGTTGATGCAGAGAAAGATGAATGACAACAGAGCAGCAATGTTGTTGTTATGATCTCAGGCTTCTTTTGAATATTGAAACATACAGGTGTGAGTCCTCATTTTGTACTTTTAAAGTCAACACTTTTGCTGGTTAAGACTGAATCAAATAACATAAATCCCAACATAAACTGAGCATGTAAAATTGAGCCGGCCAGGCAACTCACAAAGGTTCACAGAAGATCTGAAATGTCAATAAGGCACATAAAAGGATTGGTAGGAGAGTAATTATTCTGCAACAGTTAATCAGGCTGTCTGAGTAGTGGTAGCACTGAAGCAAGGATTTCACTTGGTGACTACAGTATTTTATCTCCATTACACTCTGAGAAATTTCCAGGCAAGTTCATGTACTGGGGGAAGTGAGTGAATGGCTGTGTGGGGCTTAGTTGCCAGCTGGGGTTAAACGACAACAATGCCCAAATAATTTTTCATGCCATTTTAGCCTTAACTAGAAGCATCACCTTCTCTTTCTGTGTGCACATAAGAAATAAAAAATGAGTACAGAAAAGTAACCATTATCTAAGTAAGATGGGAGATGACTTGCAAAACAGAACCTCATCACGTGATACCTACTGAAATATCCAACTGTGCTCATTTAAACAAAAAGTGCTGCCAACACCTACCTCAGACCCCCCCATCTTTCTTCTGAATTATTTACAACATAGTATTGGCAATGGAACTATTTACAAAGACTTGTTTTTCTAAAACTATGTGCTACTGGAATGCCCCACTTGTTTTCTGCATGGAAAAGGCAGGCTGCTACTTGGTCTCCTCTGTTACAACAATTCAAGCCTTCCAGCTACTATGATGGGGAATGAAGCAAACCAGTACAGTCATCACTGCACACCCAAAAACCCCAGAGAGGTGTTTCACAGGAACAAGAAAAAGCACTCATTTTTGCAAGGACAGCACCTGTTTGAGGAGTTTGTGCTGTCTTAATGTCAGGCTGCTCTTAGAACACAAACAGAAAACCCAAAAATTTTCTAAAACTAAAATACTGCATGAATTTATCAATATAACTTACTGGGGTGAGGATATTGTAAACAATTTATTTGTTTATTTTCACCAATTGAGAGGTCTAGTTGCAAACCTTGAGAGATTCTTTTGAGTAGGTATTAGGGTCCATGCACTATATCTTGCTTAGCAGTTTTGAGAACAAACATAGCTGAGGAAGATTTTTTTTTCCTCCTAAACTGAATACTTTCAGAAGAAATTTCTGTGCTTTATATCTTAAATTTCAGGCTGTAAAAGCTGATCACTGCTGTGGTTAAATCCTGTAATTCCTAATGCCCTGATTCATATGCTTCTATAAATGCTAATATTACAGGAGATGTTAAGCAAACTGAAAATGGAAGACTAGAAGCAATGAAGCATAATCTTTATGCTTGTCCTGAGATAAAAGTCTACCAAATAAGGTCACAGAATATACAAAATAATAAGACAGAATTGTGTCAAGGGAGTGGCTGGAGACAAGAGATGGAATAAAACCAGATTACTAAACAGCCTGCTAACCTGTGTCCTTAGAGTCTGTCAGCTGGAAGTTTGAGGCATCTGTATGATAGTCTTCTGTAAGACATTTATTTTATGAAATGAGCAGCAGTTGCTGTGCATCTTTCCAGTTGAAAAAAGGCTGGGAAGGAAATTGAGTGCAGAGGTATTTCTGAACCATCCAGGGAAATAAGGGATGCATCCTGAGATTTGCATTATGTTCGCATTAATACCTGACGTTCAAAAACCACATAGGATTTCTCTCAAACTCTTAAAGAAAGTAGCTTGATTTCTTACAGTTAAATTAAGGCATGATCCAGAGTCTCCTTTTGTGCTTGCCAAAACTCTTAAATTTGCAATCTTCAGAGTCATTATTTCTGGGGGTAGTATGTTAATATAAGACTCACTAATATTTTTTAAAGGTCATGCCATTCTAAGAAGAATCTGCAATTTGTATATGAGAATTTCTTCTAACCAGATTGAAGCAGCTGTTTGTGACATAAGGAGAATAACATAGTTGGAGCAAATGATCTTGTTAAATTTAGAGCTAAATGAAACTAACTTTTGAGCTGTGAGAAGGCAGGAAACATTAAGAACTTTCAGGATACAAAGTTAATTTAATTCAAGGTAGACAAGTTATGGTGAACTAACCTAGTTATCCATGTGCTGGCCTGTTTTTGAAGGAGGGAGCATAGTGTAGAAACTGAAGGCTGCAGTAGCAGTCACTATATGAGAGGCAGTAATGACATCATCTGGAATATAGTAACTAACAAAGATCAGAATGAAGAGCGAGACTGAGGTTATAATTTCTCCTAGCAGTTTATGGTGAGCTGATAAACACTTTGAATACTGTCCTGGAACAGGGCTTAAAGTGTCTTTGACACAGCTTTTTCAATGAGTGTCCTGCCACTCCTCACATTGTGCCTGCAAGTAAAGCCTCTGCAGAGCTGCCAGCTGGTGTGTCTGAGAGTCTCATGTGTGCTGATCAGGGTGTCCAGGCTCTGTGTGTTCACTCCATTCTCTTCACAGGTCACTGTCCTAGATAGTTCTATTAAAATGGAACTTGCAGCTGTTTTTATTTTGCTTGATTTTAACTTTTCTCCTGCTGGCAATGTGGCAAAAGTGGAAACACAGATGCTTTCCCTTCTCCCTCCTTAGTTAATGTGTTGTCTCTCTAGTTTTTCAAGGCCTTAGATGTGGTTTATCTGGTTGTTGTAGGCTTCTAAACAGCATAATGAAAGGAGGCAAGGGTTCAGGCCAGAAACATTTACAATGGGTGCAGTGTTCAGTGTGCTATGTGTGATGGAAACATTTCTTTCTTGTGGTAGCTCAGCCTTCTGGTTCAGGCAAGATGTGATTTATGAGACTGTTTTTGACAGTTAATCTGCCAGAGCTCGCAATTCCATGATGGGGTGATGAGAGGAGCTGTGTAACCTCCTCATTATGGAGTGCAGCCTTCTCATTATGGAGGCAGATCTGTTCCCACTGCATGTTACTTCCCCCAAAGTAGGGAAAAAACAGGCACCTAAGCAAGGAGGGTTATCCCTCTTGCCACTTACCATGCCTCTAAAGGATTCATCCTTGTTTTACTCAGCACTTTCTTTGCTTTGTTTTGCAGACAGATGATAGAAGAATATGAAGTCTATCTGGTCTTCTGTACAAAGTAACTAGTCCGGCTGCCCAATGCTTCGTTCCAGAAAACTTGGTAAGAGGAAGTGAAGTGGTACAATGACAGATGTCTGGGCAGGCATTTCACTCTTCTTTTTCCTGAATAAATAAGGTGTTTACTTCAGCTGGCAAGCCTCCAAAACCAAAAATACTGTGCAGATGTCAGCCCCTAGGCTTTTGGAAAGATTCTGAGATTGTTCTGCATATCCATCTCTTTCTTGAAAACATGAATAAGCCCTGTCTCTGCTATCTGATAAGAGGTGATTGCAGAGATCACAGAGTGTTCTGTCCTGATGCTGTTACTTGGCCACTGTCACCTTGTTCTGATTATTCTGCACGTCATAGATATGCTAATCATTTCGTACAAACAAAATTAGTTGGTAATAAAGTCCAGAACTTGAACTGAGAAACTTAGAGGGTAAAGATCTTTCCATTTCTACAATGGTATGAATTTCAAGTTTTATTCCTGCTACCTCCTACAGAGAGACATTTGAGGAGAACATTCCATTGTTGATTTACTGTCAGCTTGCTAAAATCCCACAATCCAGTTTACTGGGCACCATTTCAATGCATTGAACAGCCTGTCCACCAATACATTTATGGTCACCTCAGTTGTACTTAATGTGACTAGAAAGGAGTAAAAGAAAAAAAGACTTCAGCAGCAATGGCTTTTAGGTGAAAGTTTGATGGGACAGAACTCTGCTGAAGCTTTTAAGAGCCCAAGTTCTGTATGAATCCATCTATGTATGAGACATAAATGACAGAAGAGTGAGGTTTTTGCATTTCAGCTTAGCTAGTAGTTCTTCTCATCCCCTTGGAACTCAAATATAATCTGTAAAAACATGTGGAATTTTGTTTTCCTACACTGTCTTGGGCAGGAGGAGGAGTCTGATCACTGGCTCTGGCTCCTACAAGTTCTTCAGAAGTCGTTAAGGAATGTAGTGCTACAAGACATTCGTGTTTGGTTTTGCAGTTTGTTGGGGTTTTTTAACGCGTGGCGTCATTTTCCTTAGAAAAGATGGTGATGGATGAGGATGTATTGCACTGCTTAGGAAGAAAAACAAAGAGATCTTCATCTCTGAATGGACATTGCAACAGTCAGGAATAAGGTGAGTTGGTAGGTGAGTTGATGTGCAACATCTTGTGCCCAGTCTAGGTGGGATGATGCGGTGATTTTACACTTGCACGCAGTAAAGGAAGACCTGTAACTCCAAGGGCATTACCTTGATACAAGTTTCCATGCATTCCATTCAATGCATGATTACCATGCCTCTGCTATCTCACCACTGCAGTGGTGCTGAGTTAGTGTCCAGGAAGGAGTCTGGTACTTCCACACATACCCAGACCACCATGCAATTTATAAAAATGTAAACTTAGTATTTTTCATGGGAGTTATATTTAATATTAGCCTATCCAATTAAAATTTAGATTAAATTTTTTCTCTGATACTGGTTAGAAGCTTTTTGTTTTCTTCCCTACCCCACTTTAATTATTTGTTGACCAACATTACAAGAATGTGATGTCCTGCTTTTTCCATAAAGGAAACTGTGATAATTAAAAAACCAGCTGTCAGTAGTTCCTTTTGGTGTTCTTCACTTGCAAGAGTACAAAATGAAACTACGTAATACATAATGTATTACAATGTTGTTCATTCATACAAGAGAAACAAACACCACTATACTGCAGGAAAGGTTTAGCTCCTGTGCACAAGCTCATGAAAGAAATGCCTTACAGCAGTACTAAAGACTTGTTCAGAAGCTTAATGCTGTCTGCAGAAACACACCAAATGGTGTCAAAACTTAGTGAGGGAATTAGCAAAGATGGCATTTTCCGCACCCATTCCTATTCATCACTGGCAAAGGAGAGGTGGTTAGATCTAAAAGCCATCACTCTCAGAGGTGTTGGGTTTGTGTTTGGCAGTTCTGTGTGGTATTTGGTAAAACGGGGTGGGTGAAGCCCGATGTGACACCTTGTGCCACGAGGTCACGTGCCTTTGCAGCAGCTGTCCCTGCAGTGCCAGGTGACAGGTCTGAGCAGCCACCCCCACCAGGCTGCCACAGACTGATGGACCCTGTGTTGCAAGAGTCTGTCTTGCTTTACCCATTTCTCTTTTCTTACGATGACTGAAGGTCACTGAGATGGTTGAGTACTGAAATAAAAATCCAATTCTTAAATACTCTGTTGAGGGGTTATTTAAATGCATTCCCCTTTTTAATTTCCAGATGGTCTATTTCAAAACTTGAAGTGAATTTATGGCGACAATTTCTAAATTCCAAGTTTGCTATAAACTGAAGCTCAAGCAAGATTATGCTGTATTCCTAAATTATTTTCAAATATTGAAGAGTTAAAAAAATGTTCTATTCTTTAATGACAGCAGGAACAGGAAGGCATAATTGGCTTGGGACCAATTCAAGTTACATAAAGACACCAGCCATGCCCTGTTACTGTGTTACAGGTGAACTATTATAAAGGTTTTATGAAGGTAAGTACGTATTACCTGACGGCTTTCAGCAGCATTAGAGGTGGGGCAAGCTGGATGAAAATTGCAAAACTAATTACATTCAATAATTTCATTAGGTGAGATCTAAATTTCATGTTGCATTCTGCTACGCAAACTTAAAATATGTGTGTCAGTCGGTTCTGGTCTTCTTATTCTAGGTGACGGTGAAGAACACTTTCTTAGGAAAGTAATTGGTTTATATTCTTGATAAAATTGAAGCAAATGATTAAAACATTATATAGCTGCTTATTTAGATCATAATTTAAAAGGAGAGTTACTTGAAACATCGTGAAAATCCATAGAAACCCATTACAATCAGTAGCAAAGGTCAGAATTTAATTAAATTGTGGACTAAACACAATGTTTATGTCTTTTATGCCCTCTGGCACACATAGTAAGGAATTACCATAGAAGGTGGGGATTTTTTAGCTGAAGTCAATTTACGTATTGATGAGTCATGCCTGGACCTGCAAAAAATCCCACAGAATATTATGATCCTAAGTAGGTTTGCCAGGTGCCACTGACAGTAGTGCTGGCTTTAGATTTTCATCTCCCATCAAATCAGAACTGTCTCAATTGAGACATATCTTACCTTTTGACTTAAGACTTCAAATGTAAAGGAACAACTCAATTTTTTCTTTTTTTGGGAGACAAACACTAGGAAAATACTGCTAGTGCTGTATTCTCATCCACCAGAAGCCAAGTCACACCCTTCCACAAGATTGAGCACAAGTGATGCTCACGTTTCTTCAGGCACTATTTTGCAAAAGGTCATTAGATTTCCTCTTGGTCTCACTTTCCATGCAAACACCTCCCATAAGCAGTGTGTTGGCTTCTACACCTCACTATTCCAAACAGTCTGGAATCCCTCCCTTGGCTTATAGTCAACCTCTAAAACTTCAGCCTCAGAAGCTAGACAAAAGGTCTTTTGCCTGAGTTTTCTTTTGTGACAAGCACGAATGTTAGAATTTTAAGACAACTCCCTGTACATTTCAGATTTTGAGGACAAGCACACTGCAGTAAAAGAAGAAATTAAGTGTATTAAATTGCTTAAAAAGATAAAGCTCTCTGAACAGGCTACTTACAACTGACATGATCCAAAGATTTCTTCCTTCTAAGAACTACAGATGTCCCTCCAGCTGTAATAGTGCCAGGAACTAGATTGTGCCTTATAGTCTTTGGGCACAAAGGAGCTGCAACAAGGTTCTTCACAATTCACTCTTTCTTCCCTCTGTTTGAAGAGCCAAAAAATACTGCAGTGTGTGACAGACATAAAAGCAGCACTGGCTGCAGTAAGTGGCCAACAGGTTACACCAACTGAACCACTTCAAGTGTAGCCAGTATCTTCCAACTGGGAAACACCCCCAAAAAGGTGCTAGCCAGTGAAACTGAGAATCATATTTGCAGACTTTTTTATAAAGGAATATACACTCTCTTACAAAGGAAATTGTAACCACAACCAAAAAAATGTTTATAGTACTCTTCACCAAGCTGTTAGTGCAGGGGTACTAAAATATTTCTATTAACATGGGGAAAAGTGAGAGTAGTCAACTTGTGAGGCTAGAATTTTATTGCTCATAGGTCAATACATAAACATAACATATTTGCCAGAAACTGAAAATATGAGCTGCTGACATTAGGTCAAAATTTTCATGGCCCAAGAACTCTCCTTTTATTCCAACATATAGCAACAGAGTCTGGAAAGTATAAATTTCTCACTGTTAAATCAATTTCACTGTTAGGGAACATTTCTTTTAGACCATGTTTAACATAAATTTGGAGAAGAGTTAATCAGACTAAAGTACACAAGTACACAACAGTATGGCAAATTTACGATCCTGGAGTTTACAGCATGGCATCCTCAATTTCCAGTTTCTGTGCCAAGTGTACAAGCTTCCAAGAGATGACCACTAGGAATTTAGCCACCAGAAGAAAGACACAGCTATATTGCCATTCAACAGTGTTATACATCAGTATCAAAATAAGCTAGCTACTATAGCCAGTCAACATTAAAGCAAGGAATTCTCACGTGTACTCCAGAAGGAGACTGAAGTTCATATGGGACAAATGCTGCACAGTTCCCATATCTTGTCTCCTTTACACTTTTTGGTCAGCTAACCTGTCAAATTCTGCTTAAACTTTTCTGAAATTTCTGTCCAGGTCAAAGTCATGATTGCATTTGGGCCATATGCAATTTATTCAGTTCTTCTGAAGATTATCACTAAAATAAAATTTATGAAACTGAACTGAAAATTGATGCATCTAAGCAGCATTTCATGAAGTAGCTTGTACACCTATCTGCCTATGGGATACCAGTTCAAAAATTACTTTCTTTACTATGCAACAACAGTAAAAAAACAAAAGAGTTGAACTGCCATTAAACCCTTTAAAAAGCAGATAGGACTATTTTATTCATATATTAAAAATAATTTACTTTCCCAAAATAATGTAGAATTATTTTACAACAGTCTGAACTGCTTCTTTCTAATTTTACAATTAGAAAGAAGCAGTTCAGACTATTTTAAACACAGAGCTGGAAAGTGTCTGAAGAGAAACTAAGACTGAATCACATTGCACTGAACCAATATGCTGAAATGCTTTGAAATTCTCACTTGGAGCATCACTGCTTTAACCATGAATGTTTATTTAATATGTGCACTAGGTAGGCTGTCAGACAGTTGCAAAGGTGAGTCTCTGTTTACTTTTTCCTGCCACTTCCACCACCTGCAAGCATGGTGGCCACCCGAATGAAGATGTTCAGTGTATCAGTGTAGATACCCAGGCATCTAGGAAACAAGAAATCACAATTACTACTGTTGAACAGACACTGAATTATTTGGTGTTTCACAATATTATACTTTATTTTAAGAACCTGCATGAAGTATTTGTACAAAATCCAGCTATGACTGCCCTCAGTGCTTTGTATGTCAAAGAATGCCTGTGTTTTGTTCTACCACCTCTGCCAGGAAGAACTATTCACAGAAATCCTAACAGACAGTATACTGTTCTCCTACAGGAGCCTCTGCTTTTATATTGAACTTTGATCTGTTTACCTCCAAGAATTTTCAAGATCAGTACTACCCTACTTTAATTAGAATTACAACAGAACCAAGGAGGTAAGAATTCACCTAGGATCAGACAGACATTTACAAAAAAGCTACGTGTTAGTCAGACTTGGTCTTTACTGAAGAGTCAATCCTTCCTTCCCTATCACACCATTGCAGCTTTTTAATTTAGTGACAAAGACTAGTATTAAATGACTATGGGAAGATTAACTTTTTTTGTCTCAACTGATACTGACAGTTATTTTCAAAAAGCAGCTATAAATTCTGCCAGCAAAGCTTTAGAAAACAAAAACAAGGTTTATAATGTATTGCTGGATGCAGGTGACATCACACACCCGAATTTATTTCTCACAGTGATTTCAGTTTTAACTTCAGTAGATATTTTCTCACCGTTGTTTTCAAACCCTGTGATTCTTCCCATTTAACAGCAAGACACTTTTGAACAATAAACAAAAGGCTATTTTTAAAGCATACTTCAATCTAGCTTGAGGCAAATCCTTACCGAGGCACTGAGATCAGCTGTGGTAACAGAACACTTACGCATTGATGGGGTCGTATTTAGTCACTCCATAGAGGGGCAGCATCTCAGCCCGTCTGACCACCAGCTGTGTGTCATAGAGCAGGAACATGCCAAAGAGCACCAGGCCACCATAGACCGCTACCGAATACAAGCTGGCGCCAAAAGCAGAGGTGGGAGGCAAGAACATGGATCCTGGAGAGAAATGTACAACAGTGTTAAAGGAAACTGTGTGTATCTGCTACTCTGAGTTAGGTCAAACTTCAGTCACTGGAGCGCACATTTTCCAGTAAGCATTCGATTCTCAGTTTGTGGTGTGTGTTTGATATCAAGAGCTTTAGCACGCACACTGAAGATGTCACACATACAACCTGGTCCATTTATCTTCCACCCCAGGGAACTGTGCATTTTTCTCCAGGTGAAAGTACCTATGACTACAACAATGACTAAAACACATGAAGGAAAACAAGGGGATCAAGAACTAAGATCACATTTACTGCCCTCCCTACTCACTGGCAGTACCTAAAATATAAGGCACCCCTATCAGCTGTTTGTCAGATTAACATCTGCCAGAACCATAACTTCACATTCATTTTCAGGAACAAATATGACAGAATATTTTCTGCTGTGCTGGAGTTGCAAGTGCTATATATAAGGCAGATCTTCACTGGGCAGACCAGCCTGCAACTGTGAGCTGCACCTTAGTAGGTGCAGGTAGAACTGCTTAAGTTCATAATCTACTTTACATGACAGTATTGAAACAGTATCTTACCAATTGAAGAAGCAATAACAAAGCCTAAGCCTATGCCAAGTGGTCCTCCCATGTTCAGGAATTTTTCACTTGGAGCACACATGGCCACAGTTGAGAGCCCCCCGACGATTCCAGCAGTGTACCAGGCAGCTCTGATCAGCAGAGGGCCACCAAGGAAGGCCAGAGGAGCTACCACTGCACCCATGACACCTAGGCAAAGCAAAACAGAACACACGTAAGACTTGGAACACCACATGCCAAACCCACTTGACTGTTTCATCTCCAGTCAGATGGCATGGCTCAAACTAATCCATGCCCAACACATGCACTTGATTATGCTCTTATCTAGAAGGGAGCACAGTAAATTAGCAGCCTTAGGTTACATTATGTACTTGTACTTAGCACTAGAATACTTCAGGGAGCTCATCTTGGGAAAAAAAGACTAACAAAAGTCAACGTACTGATTGGTACAGAGCTGGTAAGAAGAGATATTTAGCATGGACTAATCAACTATGTAATAGCATTAGGAGCATGCAACATTGAAAAGCAGGACAGATTTCTGATAACACAATTAGGCACGTAAGATTTTTTTGCTAGAGGCTTGTAGGAAATGTGTACCTAGCCCATTAATACCTCATTAGGTTGTTTCACTTAATAACAATCACTACAATAAACATAATTTCTTCTTGGCAGACATGTTAGCTCTGGAGAGGCAAATACGATTCCAGTGCCCAACATCCACATGTCTTTTCTGAACTACAAAATATTTCTGGCAAAACAGTTTTGAAAAATGAGAGCCATTGTTTTTTGAAGTAGGCATCATTAGTGAGAAATGGATCTGTACTCACAGCTTAAATACCTGATGGACACACATCTCTAAAGTAAACTAACATTAAAATGTCTTTTTTTTCTAGTCAGGTTCCTATCCTGCACAGCTGAAGAATGGTTAGTGCAGGCAAGAGCACTTACAGAAGTGGTAGTGTTAGCAAGCAGTCACAAAACCAAAGCAGCCATGAAACCATCTAGTTCTATTTTCAATGTGAAGTATACATACCTCAAGTTTAACTTGAGCATCACTTTTAGAAGACGATGAAAAAAACTAGAGTTCTGTTAAGGACACTTAAGACATCTTTCCCTGACATTCAGGAGCTCTCTCTGATCTCTGAAAAATCTCAACTCCCCTACAGCAATATATGAAAATTTACTTTAAAGCCAGAGTTTTGTTAAAGTAAGCATCTGGTCACACTGAAGCACAGACATCTCTACAACAAAGACTAAAACCACATACCTGAATGCATCATCCATGCTGCATGTTTAGCTACGGGACTATCTTCATAGGATATGGTCCTGACCAACATTCCAGCACCAATCATGGCTGCAAAAGTTGCACCAATTGCCTGAAGAAACAGCATTACAGAACTCAAGTTAGCATAAGGACATATGGTCATTGTTCTAATCTCCTAGTCTAGAAGTCAACACTGATTCTGAGAACAGCAACCGAATTCACAACTGGAGGGAGTATTCATCAAATTTACTCCTGTAAGGTCAAATCTTTGCAGATCTTAACTAGCAGTAATTTTCATTTATTTTTACTCAGTTTTCTAGAAATCCAAATTTAAGTTAAGTTGGCAACTCTTTTGGACGTGTAAAGTAAGAAAAGGAAAACCCATGGTTCTGCCCCTCACTCATTAAAGTACCTGAAATGTGTTAGCCTTCCTTCTTTTCTTGTACATTTCTCCACCCAAAACCAACACCTAGCTTACAGGCTTTTACTACCAATGATTTTTTTAAACTCAGTGCCTCTTCTTACTCATGATTCCAAGCACAATCATTCAACATCTACCAAACTGGTCAGAAGTGTACAACTTCAATCACCGAGGATGCTTTATCAAATTAATCTCCCTAAGATACATAGGTGTTGGCATTTAACTGTTACTGTTTCACTCCACTCAACACACTGAATATGTACTAAGCCTACCAGTATTGTTTCAGTCTTTGCAAACACAAACAGCTTCCAAAGTGCTGCACCAGAGAGCACAGGGAGGAGTAAGAATGCACAGGGACCTCAGTTTCTATTTACTACAACAATAGAAACTGTGCCATTAACTTTAGATAGCTATTTCTAAGAGGTTCTTACTTGCATATATACAGCTGGTAAGGATAGCATAGCAGTTTTTTGCTCATGTAGTTTGTCTTTGACAAACCATCAAAGCAGCATAGAAAAAACATGTTAGAATGTGACTAGAATCACCAAATCTTACATCACAAAATATCATCAGGATACCTGAATAGTCCTTATGGATAAGGACACTAATGTAGATTAAACTTTGCCTTACTTTCCACCAAGTAGTTTACATGTCTGGTTTTTTTTTTAACATCAACCACCATTTGGGGGCATTTCTCAGCAAATACTTTTATTTTTATAACAAAGCTTACCAGCCAGGAGCCCTTTGTCATGAGGTTCATTAGTGCAGGAGATCTGCTCACTGCTGCAGCAGACAGAGCTGTCATGCCAACGCTGCCCGCAAAGTACATGTACGTAGACTGAATTCTGTCCTTCACATACTGTGGCCAAATACTGAAAAATAAACAGTCATACAGAGCTGTGCAGTTACCAGGTTCAGAATGGAGAGCAGCTAAAAATACAATCAAGCTGTTAAGTGCATTCATAGCCATGAGTATAAGGGAAGTTTCATAATAATGATGAGGTCTAGGAACTTCTACCACGAGTTTACTTTACAATGGGCACTGAACTTGTTGATCTTGCTGATTTAATCTCATGTTAACTCAGTAGAAACACTAAAAATTACAAATAATGCTAACTATAATTAAATTCTAAGCAGGAAGCATGCATGGAAATCAAATCAAAACTGCTTTTAACTACAGAAAAAAATAAAAGAATGGTGTGTGTATATAACAAACTGGTTTCAGGTAAAAGGTCTACAGAATGTGTACTGGCACTAAGCAGCCTGCTGAGCAGCTCACAAATTGCTGAGTCACAGTGCACATGGTTATCTGACACCACAGGACACAAACGTCATTTTGAGAGCTCTAACAATAGCAACAGACCTAGACATAAGTGAGTTTCTGCAGTATCATTTGCTCACACTGTAGACAGAAAACTTTCCCTGCTAACACTAAATTTAAACACAGTGCATACATTTTTCCCACTTTACTCTTTTGACCTGTGATTCAAAACTAGTGCAGAAAAAAAATACATAGCTCTTGACAAGCTTCTCATAGACATAAATGGCACACCTTCAGTATAAATGCAGACTGCCACTTCCAAATACAAATACAAAATAAAACAAAACATCCCCAACACATTTCTCCCAAGCCCATGCTTACTACTACCACCCATCTTTTAAGTCTAATTAAACAGTTTTGCCATCAGCCAGGGTTTTTTTAAACCAAGAAGCAATTCACCAAAGTTTTAAGAACACATTTATTCTATGAAAGTTTATGCCAAGATACTGTGTTTAATGGAGACTTTTTAAACAGCTGTATTAAAGTTTAATGAACAGTCTCATAAGAACACCAAGGAAATTGGTCTTAGCAATGCTCTTCAAAAGACGACACTCCCTAAGGTATCTGGAGCACACCTCATAAGTCAAGTTTATATACTCTTCAAATTAGATTTAGCAAAACAAACTCACTCAGGTTACTATCCATTTAAGGCTGAATAATTCTAATTTTGCTTCAAAAACCTGCAGAGACATAGGTGGGGTTTACTCTTCAGAGCTTAGAAAAGTATAAGCTGAGTGCACACTGGGTGATAGCAGCTAAAGAAGAGACCAATAAAGAGGAGATTTGCTTCAGTAAAGAAGTAAATCATCTTACTTACGCAGCCCTTTCGATAGCTCCAATCTCACTGGACATGCCCATTCCATAGTAGCAGAGGGCTCCCAGGCCAACAGCAGCCCCTCCAGCAACAATGAACTTCCCCAGGCGATCAGCTGTGTAAAGAAATAAACACACACTCCCATTAATGCTTTTTTTGGACAGTTAACAAGATCCTCATGTGAATTTTGATGTCTCTGCAATAGCTGCTCCATTTTACCCCTCCTTCTTCAAGCTTCACTTAATTTCAAGTCAGTTCACCACCAATTTCAGTAGTGACAAACATGTTCCTTTGAAGAAGTTTCAAGTTAAGGTTGAAAGATTCTCAGTATTTAAAGCAGAGCTCCTCTACCTTTAAGTGCAGTTTCTGCAGATGGCTCAAATGCTGCTTCTTTCACTTCCTGGCTAAGTTTTCCACGCCTTGGACCCGTTCTTACTCTGGAGGCATAACTCTGTTGGATTCAGAAATAACATAAGAAATATTTAATGAAATAAAATAGAAGATAGTCTTATCAACTTACGTGCTACACTTAAAATTGTTAATTAATCTATTATTAATCTGTGCTCACCTTCATACATAGGAAGCAACTGTGCTCAAGGAAAACAAGTGAACATTAAAGTTTAAGAACCTTTGTGAAAAACATTCACATATTCTAGAAATACAGAACCAATGCAGTGAATTCCAGGAGCTGGAATTTTCAGACTGTATTTCTTCTACTCTAGTCCCACTGTACTAAACACTGCCACAAACCTCTTTGTTAAATGTAAAAACATAACCATTACTCTTTTGTTCTGTAAAAAAAATGTTTTGCTTTCTACGCTAAAACACTCTTTTTGCAAACACTTTAATGTAAAAAAAATTATTTCACAATACTTACATTTTACAGACACTAAAGCTGGAAAAGCAGCACAAATTTTTTGCTTTCAAGGCTTACCTTGATTTATAGAACAAACCTTGAATGAAGGCCTAGAAACTCAAGATTTTTAAGGTCAACAAGTAATTACAGTATGCTTCTCAAAGTCTTTGTAAATTGCAAGAGCAACATAGAATACACTCATATTTAAAAACAACTCATAAATAAAAACAACTTCTGAAGTTTTCTGACCCCTTTTTGCAGGAATTTTTAAATTAAAATTGCATCTGACCAGTCAAGGACTCACATCAAGCTGTGAGTTTGTTTCAATATTAAAATACAAAAGCTACAAGCATTATTCTCATCAGCCATTAGAGCACTACAGTTCAAGGGGTTTACCAGAGCCCTCCAGTTTGGTCATGTTTGGCAGCTAACGAAATCCAGCCCAATGCTAGAAAACTCACACAAAAAACCCACCTACAAACTTAGAATGCTTATGAGGAAAATACAAAGGCTGCGAAGAATTTTCCACTAGCACTTTAATCAAGATTACAGAAGAGCAACAATAGCCCCTAACAGCTGTGAGCTGCAGGTCTGTGACATCCTCTCTCAATGAAGAATAAACAGTGTCTCAGGATAATGACAGTGTGCTTTTTAAAAATGCTGGTTAGATCTGTGAATGTCAGGCCATAGCTCAGAAATTGCTCTAACCTAGACTACAGCTCTAAACACATACTGGGACCAAAATAATTGAAAAGAAAGTGTTTCTTTAAATGTTATATTTAAGACTCTGACTTGAGAACAGGGAGACAAGAATTTCTATTCCTCCCACCTTACCTAGTAAGGCCTGTTCACCCCTAATTACTTCTTTTGAGCTCTTTTGCCCAGTAAATTCAAGACACAAGTCAGTCATTGAAACAGAATATTTCACTAATCCTGCTCTAAACCCCCGTGTGTTGACTGAAAAACATTCTTCCTTCAGTGAATTAGAGCAGGTACCTCAAACAAGCAGAGGGCTCATGCTCATTCACATCAGGTACTCCAGGCGAGGTGACTGTTTTAGCAATACATTCAACCCTTTAAAATATGTGCAGCTAGGGCCATCAGAAAGAGAATTACCTTACCTGGCTAGGCTGCCACAGCCTGTATGCTTTTATACTGGAGCTCCTCAAGGCTGGGGAAGCCTGAGTGATGGTGGGGCGGATGGTCTGGCACGGCAGTGCCCTTAGGCACACCAGCCTGGCAGCCAGCATGGTTGCTGAGAAAGCTTAACACACTGTGTTCCTGCAAATGCACAAAAAAATGTATTTTGCTGTTTTGTTACATGGTTTTCAGACAAGGTACACTTACTACTTATTTTCAACTACAATGTAAGTAATAAAACCAACCAACCAGAGAAAATCTGTAGTAAAAACAGTATTATCACTGAAGTACTGTAATGGGAGGTAAAACCTTCTTAAATACACATTTTAACTTTGCTTTACCTGTATCTGTCTCCAAGTTCCATCAGAGACTTCTCTCTCACAATTTACTCAAAAACAGGAGGATATTCCACTTTTCATATGCATAAATTAAATCAAGAACCTTTACGTACTTATGTTTGAGTTACTTTGGCAAGAAACCTTTGTTTTGAGACACAACACTGCATGACTACTCTGCTCTCCAAATTTACTTAAAACTCCATACAAGTATAAACCCAAATGAGCAAAAAGCACAATACATGTGGTGGAAAATACCCGCAGAGAGATTTTAAGCTGTCCTTTAAAGAACTGGTTAGCTCTATGGGCACAGCATTCAGTCAAGGTCACAGCCCAGAACACAGGTTCAGATAATCTTAAGCAATTCTGACCAGAAAATCACTCACAGGTAAATCCACAGCACCAGCAGAACCAGCCTGTGTTCCACTGGTAGCATGGAAACTGCCAGCTCACTGCCACAAATGGTGCACATCACACAAAAAACCCCAAGGCCTTGGAGTCACTCTAACGTACTTTAATTACAATTACACACAACCTCTGATATCACCAACTACCAGTGCCTTTTTTTAAATGATCCGTCATACCTTACGTGGGCAGTGATCAATATAACCTAAGGCTATTCTAAAGAAACGCAAGTTTAAACACGGGTGAGAAACAAGCACGCACAGCACCGGACAGCTCACATTAATCACAAAGGAGTGACAGGGAATATAATAATCCTGTTGCTAGAAAGTCACTTTGCTCTGCAGCGCAGTTACGAAATGCTGCTTTTGTAACGGGAAGCACTTTACGAGGTACATCTGACTGTGCCACTAAACGCAGCTCTCCCACGGGGAGCTCACGGCCTGCAGGGACTGACAGGGCTAACTCGGTGATTTTAACTTTCCCTTTTGGAAACTGGTATTTACAGCAAGGTAACGCCAAGCGCTTTCTCAAGAGCAAGGAGGGCAGAGAGCCGAGAGCTAAAAACAGAACAGCATTCCCACATATTAACTGGCAGTAGCCTAACGTAGNNGCGCAGCCGAGCGCTCCGGGAGTACAGCCGGACACTGAATTTCAGCCTCGTCCTTCCCAGCGTGTCAGAAAGCTCCGGACCTTTGCGGTTCCTCCCAGCACAGCACTCTAGAGGCGGGAGGTGAATCTCCCCCTCTGTAACCTCCTCGGAGTTAATCTCTCTTCCTTGTGGATGTTGTACGTGCTTGGAGGCTGGTGCTCCCATGCCGGAAGAGCACAACAAACGGCGTTGTGTATGTAAATCACGTAAATGGATGCCGCCGGCTCTAATCCCAGCCTTGCAGGGGCGCTCCACAGCCCTTCCCGGGGCTAACATTCCGTTTTGGGTCAAACTATTTCTCTACTGGCAGCTTCCTTCCAGCCTCGCTCCAAATGGAGCGCGGAGATTTTTTCCAAGTTTAATCCTAATCTGAGCCTAAGGAAGGACAGTGCAGCACTCCCCTGGACTATCAAATCCTCAAACTGATACAAAGTTTTGCTTTGGGAGCCCCTTTCCTGCTCCACTCCAGCCACAGCTGTGTAGTTTCTTTCAACCTTAACACTACATATGGCCATGGTTCTTCACTGCCAAGTAAAACAGACTGTGAAGAGTCTTGAGCAGGAGCAAAGACAAATAAAATAAAAAAAGATGTGTTGAATACAGAATTAAGTCCAGAAACAGAATGAGAGTTACAGATATGCTTTTGAGAATTGTGAGATTAGTGTTTCTGTATCTCAGAGCTTCCTTGTTGAAGCTATAAGAAAGGACAGTAACCTGCTAGTTCACAAAATGAAAGTCAAAATAAGAGAGATCAGATACGGAAGAGATCTGAAAATGCACCAGCATATAATATCTTCAGGAAGAATTTTAATTTAGAAGAATGAAGCAGAAGAATACAGGACAAAAGGGTGGAAATTCCATCAGAGGAGGCCAGACCTACTGGGGTTTGAGATCTGATTCTTACTTACTCTGACACTTGTTTGCTTTCTGTTGGAGTAAGTGAAAATCCAGAGCTTTGGTGTCTATTGTATTGAGGTCTCCTACAACACAAGAAAAAAAAAGTCAGTTTCAGGCCGTGAATACGTTGTTTATTTAGAGACTTGTAGTGCTTATTCCAGAGTTTGTAACACTCTATAATTGTTAGGTACTAAAGGATTCATTATAATAATTAATATTTAAATTTCTAATTAAGTTATTAATAGTAATAATTTATGCAAGGAATGAAACTTATCTCTTTTACTACAGCATATAATCATGTAAAGAACTCTCCTGAGGCTTTCAAATAAGATACTCATCCCAGCTTTCCCCCAAACTGTTTCTTAAATAGATAATTCTGTCAGAAGCAACTCAAATCTACACAGGGCCCACCCTGCAGCAAACTCGGCTGTTGAAGCCTTCTCACAGAAATTTGCCTGCTAAGAGATACTCCTTTCCTCCTCGATGGTGAACACCTGCAGATGCTCTAGCTGGCCAAATGGGTGTGTGAGCGGGGCACAGCGGGCTCCGGATGCCGAGGAAGCAGCGGGCGGGATCCTGTCTGGGGGTGTCCCCGCACCTCTCTCTGGGGCAGGACGGCCGTGCCCGCGGTCCCTGAGCCACCGGGCCATGCCGCGGAGTGCCGAGCTGCGCTGTGGCAGCTCCTGCAGACAAGAGCAGGGATAACACCGGCGCCGAGAGGCCTGGCGGGGAGACGGCAGCCGAATGCCCACAGAAAAGCTGGCTTCTGAGCTCCAGAGCCTGCCGCTCCACGGGGCCGTGTTCGAACGCTCTGTGCCTCCAGCGCCGGCCCGGGGGCTGGCACAGCGCTGCCCTCAGGCGTGCGGCCGTACGGAGCTCCAGGGGGTGGGTGCTGCCATCCAGGGGGAATGGCCGGAGAATTGGGTAAACAGGAATGTCATGCACTTCAGCAAAAGGAAGTGCAAAGCCCCTGGGGAGGAGCAGCCCCATCCAGCAGCAGGGGCTGGGGCTCTCCAGCTGCAGAGCAGAAAGATGCAGGCACGCTGGAGAGGGTCCACGGGGGCGAGTGGCTGCCAAGGACAGGCTGAGGCTGCTCCATCAGGAGAGAGGGCTTAGGGCACTTTGTCAGTGTGTGTAAATAGCTGATGGCAGGGAGCAAAGGAGCCAGACTCTTGTCAGTGATTTCTGGTGACAGGACAATAGGCAGTGGGCCTAAACTGAAATATACGACACTTTTTTAAAAGTAAGAATTTTTTTAGTGATTTTTTTCTTTTTTGCTGTAAGGGTGGTTGAACAGTGGCACACGTTGCTCAGAGCATTGTGGAATCCTATGGAGATTTTCAAAAGCTGACTGGACATAGTCCTGAGCAACCTGCTTATGCAGGAGGGTTGGCCTAGATCATCTCCAGAGGTCCCTGCCTACCTCAGCTGTTCTATGAGTCTATGAAGAATTCCTGAAGGATCTGAAGCACTTTTGGCTTTTTTAGGACTGATATACACCAATAAGAGGTGTTTGGAAAATAGTAAACAGTTATAAAAAAAGGTTCTTTTCAAAGCAACAAAAATAACAGTAATAAAAAAGAAACCTCATGAAGATACTGGTTTTTGAAAATAGGTGAACAATTCCTCAGTAATCAAAAGTATAAACAGGAAAACTTGTACTGAAAATTTTTACTTGTATGTAAACATTTCTTACCCTTTTTTTCCAATAGGCCATGTTTTCAACGATATGTTTTGCATGTGTTGAAAATCTTACATTTCGCTAGAGAAGGTCAAATACACTTTGATATTAAACAATTAACTTCTAATTAGAAATTCTGCAAGATCAGAAAATGCCATTATGAAGGGACTTGAGTATCCTGAGGGAAGTGTGGAGTCAGGCTCCAAACCCTGCCTCTCTTCCAGGCAGGAACCAGGTGAGGAACAGCCCTTCTTCACCTGCTTCCCAGCCCTGCAGTTCCCAGCAGTGACATTCCCATACGTGGCTGATGCCAGGGCTTAAGGGAAGGTGGTCTCCAACTGCCATGCCCAAGGCTCTGACTCCAAAAGAGACTTGTCCTAGCTCTGCTCCCCAAGCCCTGTAGGAGAAACATCATGTGTTTTCAACAAATAAAGTCAGCCTGGTTTTTGAGATAAATAGTTTCTGAAGGGGTTTTGTGGCCTTGCCCTGAAAATGAGGATCACAAGTAATGCTGTCATCTTCCAGGAGACACCACGGGGTATATTTTCAACCATGCACCCTGCCTTGCCAGCCACCTACATTAGGACAGCAAAACCACACTTACATTTAGCCCTCTGCAATCCTGGAAAGCCACGGGAGCCACAACAAGCCCATTGTTGTGCTAATAAATAGGGTCAATGTCAGTTTTGAAGCTTACGCTTTTAGCTTTTAACTCGGCAGCTCTGGCACCCTCCTGCAAGAAAAAACATCTCAGTCATTCACATGGCTCTGTTCACCAGCAGGAAATAAATAAATCTGTGCTTAGCACCATTTCTCCTTAGGGTAAACTTTGCCATTGAAGTTTTCAAATTAGAGCTGAAGAAAAATATTTTGAAGATTTTCTGGCTGTGCTGACTCCAGCACTCCACGTATCTCTCCCAGCAGATTACAGGGGACTTCTGGACTTAATCTGTTCCTCGTATTCATGTGACTAATGGATATTCATTAGGCACCATGTTCTTACTTTAGATATCATCAAACACTGCAGTGGGGAGGGAATTTGGGGAGACAGCACTGATGACTTTCTTAAAGCCTGGCAAGAAAAAAATGCCATTAAATAGAGTATTACTTTACCATGGAAGAATATGCCCTTCCATGCAGGAATATGTGCAGCAAAAGCAGTGCCAGGAGTGAAGCAGTGTCTGTATTTTCTACAGGTGTGATAATTTTCGGGGTCTTGGATTATATGGCCAGATGTCAAAACATCTCAAACAGACAGCAGCCTCATTTCAGTGGTACTGGACTGTGCTGGCTCTGAGGTGTCTTCTCTCCTTTTGGTTACGAAGTTTTCACCTTGCTTGTTTTAAAAAGCATTGCACTGAAATTTGTACTGCAGCTTCTATATTTTGAGAACTTTCATATATATTTACATTAAGTAAAAGTAATTCCAGTCTTTATCTATTGCTAAAATAAAATGAATTCATCATGGCAGACGCTTCTGGTGTCAAATAATGTCTTCAGGGCTGTTCAAAGGATAGCTGGATGTTTTTGTTTGTAAAAATGCTGTTTTGAGCACAGGAAAAATATCCTTTAATTACCACTGACAGTTAAAAATTAATTTATATATACATCTGTTTAAAAATCATGTAAGAATAGAAAACAAACTATGTATCTGTTTGCAGTCTCTGCAACAGACTGAAAAATCAAACAATACACCTCAGAGGATAAAAATAGCAACTGTTTAAAATGTGTATTTTCATACTGCTAGGGTGTTCTGCTGTTGTCAGTACTTTTCATGACAAACAGTGCTCTGAGCACACACAAGTTTGCTTTGCAAGCACTCTGCAAACTTCAAACTTACAACAGAAAAACTTTCAGGTAGAATGTGTGGAAACCTGTGTGCCTGGTAGCTTTGTGGGTAAAACAGGTTCTGTTGGGGGTTTCTTCAGTCAATACAATGTTTTCCGTCTTGGGCGTGCTAAAGAAAAGAGCATCGTATCAGGCTGTGTTGATAAAGAAGCTTATGTTCTTCAAAGCCCTAAGGGGGATAAAAAGTCTAAACATCCAGGTCTGCTGAAAAATTCCTGCATTCTGTTTTTTGATGGCTCATTTAGGCCATATTTTTAGAAATTACTTTGTTTTTCTATTTTCTGAGAGGAAACATCACCCAGGTTGTATTGAACATTGTTTTGTAGGTTTGATTCTCTATGGCCGTATCAATAATCCTGATGAAGTTGTGCCTCTAATGTGCATCTGCTCCCTCAGGGAAGAGGCACAGCCCCCTTTGCCTTATTAGCAGTACCCCTTGTTTGGCCTTGCACCCCCATTTCCTCTTACTCTGGATCTTTTCCCAGCACGTGCCTTTTGAAGGCCTTTTCTGGCCTTTTCTGACCTCCTGTGATGTTCCCTTGGCCTCCCCTTGGTCACAATTCCAACACTCTTCTGCCTGCTTCCAAACCTGCCATGTTTTATCCTTGCTTTCACTCTGTCCTTCATCAGTCCCTTCTGCCTTCTGCACTGTCCCTTGTTTGCTATCCATCTGGGATTCATTCTGGCCTCTACACTTTGTAGCCACTTAAACAAATGGGTTTTGCCCTGTCAAATGTTAATTCTTAACTTTATCAACTACTAAAATAAACTTCCAAAATCAGAAGCTTGATATCAAGACCTGTCTTCTCCACTGATTGTATATTTTGTGTCTCATTTGGAGAATGAAGGTTAAAGAATACGTTTCTATTCCCAGATTTACCAAGGCTACAATGCATGAAGGTAAATAAACTTGGGTGTCAGATCACCAGTTCAGTAAATAGCTTAAGCTTGTCAGTAACTATGTGAGTAACACTCCCATGTATTAAACTTAGAGTAGATGCTCATAACTTATTTCTTTAGTTACTTGGGAGAAGAGCTTTGGTTTCTCAAGTGCTCAGCGATAAATGAACATGAGCACTTTGGTGAACAAGGACCTGACATGGTTTGGCTATAAATGAATACGTGAGATAGAACATTTTGTTCACTCAGAATTCTGTTTGAATAAATTGTACATAAAAGGACATTTCTTTTTCTTGAACCCTTTTTTAGAGGCTATACAATGAATTATTTATTTACATAATTTACAATAAAAAACACTAAAACAGTTTAAAAATGTTTTTCAATGGAAGGGTGAAATCTACATTTACAGCCTGAGACCTCTCAATCTCCAAGAAATTGCTATTCATTTTGTTTAAATACAACAAATACTCATTTTCCTAAGTGCCTGTGAACTCTATGCTGCAGCAAAAAAATGACCCAGGGCTTTGTCTGAAACTGCTGTTTGTTTGACGCTTTCTAATTACTTTTAACATGCAGAACACTGTTCTTCTGCAACTTCTTGAAAAAAAAACCTATTTGAAATTCAGTAAGCTTTGATTTAAAGTGATTGGTTTCCACCTGGATGGAGTGAAATTTTCTACTTGCAAAGTTTATTAGTACATTAAAAGATGCAAATTAATTCATAATTCTTTCAGCTCATTCTCTTGGGAACAATTATACAAGGAAATTATTAATGTACAAGAAAACAACAGTTAAAAATCTCAAAGGGCAACAGAGGTGTGGAATATATGAAAACATTTAGACCTAGCTAATAGGAGAACTCAGTTATAATAATAACAGTTCATAAACCAATTTTAATTTTTCTTTATTTGTAAACTGATAGCAGGTACATCGTACCGAGAGGAAATCAAAGGCTGGCAAAAGGGGTTTGCAGTCAAAGGCCCTGTTCTCAGTGAAGGACTGAGGAAACAGTGTGAAGTTTTGAACTTGTGCTACCAGGGTTTCTAGGGATCCCAGCCAAAAGTGAGGCATCAGTGAGCTCAGCTCTGCCCATGACTCTGCCCACACCATCCCGTGGGGAGTGCAGACCAGGCTGTCATTTCAGTGTGAACCTCAGCACTCTGATAAACAAGCCCTGTACTTTCCATCTGGATAATGAAACACCCCAGGGACCAAGTAACATCTGATGAAAAAAGAGCAAACAGACTTGCTTTTTAGGCTTCTTTGATCCACCTATTTTTTCTCCTTTTATTTAAGGTGTTAAACAACTCAGCTACTTTAAAGTTGTTTAACACCTTAAATAAAAGAAAATTATTTCTTTTCATAATTTATCATGCCTTTTCATATTTAGCATGCCTTTAATATTACATATCTGATGAAAATTTCAAATCTTTTTACAATCAGAGTCATAACACAGTCTTATCACCAGGACACCTGTAGTTACCCTGGGCTATCTGCTTGCAGCACTCCCTGACATATGGCTGTCAATGAAAACACATGCTCTCAAAATATTGTAAAACAAGCACCACTACTGAGAAACTTTTGTCCTAAAGAGCTTGCCCTTTTATAATTTTAAGCAGAGCCACATAAACATAATACACAGAGATCTAACCTCTGCTGACATAGTTTAATACACAGGGACAAGACAAACAGAGGCATCACATAAACAAAGAACAAGGTTACATTATGGAGATGCAGGAGTAAAATAACTTGTATTAGACTTGCTCACACATGCCTTTCTGTGCAGACTCTAAGGAGTACTGTTTACTAATGAAAAATGTTTACATTTGAAAAAAATATGATGCTCTACAAATATTTCTCTCCATTTTCAGAATAGCATAAGAACTGAAATAACAAATATCTAAATAATGTGGAGTGACAAAGTAAAATCCTTAAGAAGAGTGAACGCATTACTGTTGTACATACAAATCGCCCAGACAGAAATCCAGGTTCTAAAGACAGCAATATTTATTGAAATTTCTTGTGACAGGGAGCCACTTCTAAAACACCTTCCCTCAAAAAAATTCTCAAATTCCAAAAGAAAGACTTTGTTTTGATGATGCATATAAAGAAAAAGATAAGTTTCTACATGTTAAAGAATGGAAGTGTTGAAAATGCTGGACGAATTCCTGCTCTGTTTTGCTTTTGCAGTTGCATGACTAGATGAATATATTTCCTTTTGCCAAGTGAAAATAAGCTTCCAGGGAACAATTCTGTCTCACAATTCAGCTAAAACTACGGAGAGAAATCACTGATTATTACCCATCTAATGCCATCACTCTGTATATTTAGAAGAACATATGGACTCACTGGAAAAATAATTAGTGCAACACCCCTGTGCAACTCAAATTCCACTAGCCTCTTTTAGCTATTTTCTTCTCTGCTGGTTTCTGCTAGAGACTGAAATCCCCATGAACTGAGAGAGAGAAAGAAGAACAGGAAGAACATTTCTGAGTGAGAGTACTGAGAAGAGGCCATTATGGTTAAAGAGATTTCAAATGAAAATTCAATTTTTTTAAAATGCAGACCCATTTTTTTCCTGACGTCAGAAGAATGACAGTTATTTTTAATGTCATGTTTGTTTTTGCCCTTAAAAAGCCAAACCAAAACAAAAAACCCAAAGCCACAATATAGAAAACTCCAGAGAAAGGATAATGTCCTATGGAGAGGTCTGTGATATGCAGGGGGCAATAAGAGAGTGAGGACAGAGAAAGATTTTTATAAGCAAAATTTTCCTCCCCTAAGACTTTGCTTGAGGCTGTGAAATGTGAAACAAGCTGATGGTATCAGTTTGATTCTGAAGGGTCATGTACCTATATGAGAAAGGTGTGATTTAACTTAACTTGGGACAGCATTTCTGTAACTTTAAGGACAAAGTGGACAGAGATAGTCCATGTCACCACTGAAGTGATTTCTTGTAAGGTTAGCAGCAAGGTTCAGTGGCTGAGATCCCTCAGCTGGTACCTCTGTGATATGCCTCTTTGGCAGCAAACCAACAATGTCAGCCTAGCATAAATGTAAATGCCAGATCCATTTTTTCCCTTTGAAGTGCACAATCCTAAAGGATCAGGGCAAAGCCCTGGAGAAAACAATATTCAAGTTAAATATCATCATTGTTCTCAAAAATTACTTTAGTAGCTATTCTAATTAATCATGGTCATTCCCTGTCTCTATAGGCACACAGAGAAGAAGTGTCACATAAGGACAGTCTTTCCTTTTAGACACAAGCATACAGGCTTGACTTAACATCCAGACTCAGAAGGCTGCAGATAAAAAGCTGAGAGCTCCTCTAAATATCAGGCTCTGGTTTGGTTACTGTGTTTTTGGGATTTGGCCCTTAGCATTGTAGTAATTCAGAAACTTGCTGCTGATTACTACCAAAGCAAAATCTGGGATATAAATGTGTGAAAGTATTGAGACACTGAGAGAAATCACTGTGGAAATGCAGCGATGCCTCATTGATCCAGCGAATTCTCTTAGGCCACTGAAGTGTTCCCATCCCTGTTATCAAAGCATTGCTCATCTACCACAGGTGGCCAAGTGAGACATACCTCAGGTGGTGCAGTTTCCTTCCCAGTTACCAGAAAGCAAATGAACTGAAATGTTGAACCTCAGCATGAAAAATAATCTTTCTTTGAAATGGATATTGTTTAAGTTGTGATGAGAAATAAGAACGAGAGGTGAGCAAGTGCCATGAAAATACCTTGGTTTATAGTTTCAGAGATATTTATGGGAAGATTTACTTATTGCTAAATGATGGAGAACAGTTACAATCTGTTATAGTTAATTTACTACTACATAAGTGAAAATGTGCTAAGAGCAGCACACTTGTTAAATTAAAGCTCACAATGATTACACAGCACTTGGGAATAACATCTTGTTAAAGAGTAAGCAGTAATGGATGTTTTCTATAGAATCATTCCTTTTGGGAAAATAAGACAACCAAAGCCCTTTACATTTTTGCTCATAACTAAAAGATATAAAATACCAGAAGGAAAACAAGGAGGGATTTCCTCTTTTAGTGAATACTGGAGTGCTTACTAGAGCTACCATGAGAAGGTTACTGGCTCTGACTCTCCACCCTGTTACAGTGGGTTGCATTGAAGTGAGTACTACTATCTTGCTGCATCACTCTAAAACAGACTGAAAGAAATCAGATAAAATCCTGGACTGGATACTACCTATTATATACCCCCTTTGTAATTTTTTTCTTTTCACCACAGTATCTGAAAAGGTGATTATTAAATCAATAGTAATAACAGAATCCCAAGACTCAGAGAAAAGCTAGTATTGTCCTCTTTATGGAAGTGACAATTTTAGCTGAGTCAGGGCTATGCTTTGGGTAGGGAGCAACCTTGTCCTGGTTTAACCCCAGCCGGCAGCCAAGCCCCGCACAGCTGCTCGCTCGCTTCTGCAGTGGCAGGATTGGGGAAACAATCAGATGGGTAAAAGCTGGAAAACTCATGGATTGACATATAGGCAATTTAATAGGGAAAGTGAAAGCCACACAAGCAAGGAAAGAAAAAACACTGAATTAGTTTAACACTTCCCATGGGCAAACAGGTAATCAGCTATTCCCAGGGAAGCAGGGCTCTATCACACCCAGCAGTTACTTGGGAACACAAACACCATCATTCCAAATATCCCTCCATTCCTCCTTCTTCCTTCTGCTTTAAATACTGAGCATGACACCAAGCCAATCATTCAAAAGTGTGAATGTGGCTGTACCCTCATCTATCTCCTTTTCCAAGATGGTACCTCTTCAACAAAATGTGGCCTTTTTGCATCGAGTACTTTTGCAAAAGAACTTAACTTAAAAAAAATATTCAAGAAGCCTCTACAGCAATCAAAATATATGAATGTTGGGTATTATTTTTTGTCACTATCTTCTTACATAGGAGCTTTATAAAAGCATTGCTTCTGTAGTTCAGGGGCCATGTTGTGGCCATCCCATGTAGGAGCAGGAGTGGCTGGGTATGGTTCAAAGCTCAGTCCCTTGTGGATGGCTTTGCTAGAATCTGCTGGAGGATAGCTTGGTGCTAAGATGAGGAAAAGTATACTTTTGGGACTATCAACCCTTCTTGGGCTAACATGGGATGAAAAGTACTGATAGCTGGGGAGCTTCCTGCACACTGTCTTTGAGTGTGGCAGAATAGCTTCACAGCAGAGGCACTGTGGAGGACTGGAGTGAGTCTCCACTGTGGATGAAACTCTAGCTAAGTTATCCCAATTCAGAGCTGTGAACCAATGCTTGCTTTTTGTCACTGGCTGTCAGGAACCCCTGCACATCCAAGCTCCAAACAGAGCAATGACAACTTGCAAAATGGATCTTGACTCACTGTGTACATCCATATCTCTGTCATTGATGGTGATGCTACAGCATCAGATCATTATTTTTAGACACATGCAGTAATGGTGTGCTACTGGCCAAGAAGGTTACAAACATATTCACTCATTTTTTAATGATCTTTCATCATAATGGGTAGCACCTTGGATCTTAATGAAGACCACATACAGCATTCTCTTCGTCTCATTAGAAATTTAAAATACATATTTTTGGGGTTTGTAGTATGATCACTAAGAAGGCTGGAATTAGTGAAATTATATGATTAAAGGAAAAACATTCTAGCCTTTTCTACTCATTAACAAAGGAAGACTCTGTATGTAAAGAAGATTGATTAAAAGTTTATGTTTCTATCCATGCAGATACCACAGGTAAGGAACCTGAAAAGTGCTCAGCAGTGATCAAAATAAGAGCTACCAAAAGTCGAGAAATCGTCCTGTGGAAAGAAACACCTTTCATCCACGATAAATCATAAATATTGAAAACATGCAGTGGTTTTTCAAACTAGAGTTCTTAATGGTATTAAGGACCTGCTCACTTTCAATTTCAGGATTTTCTTTCTAGATACTGCGCTATTTTCTGGGTGTATTTGTTATATTCTGAAATTCTTTCAATTCAGTGTAGACTTCTGCATTTAAGATGAGGGCCAAGGACAGAGCCTCTTATTCTCCTGTCCTGTGTCCTATGACTTTTTACTTATTTTAAGTGGATAGAGCTTTTCTGATTATATAAAGGCAGCTGTGTTTTTTGGGCTTACAGTGGAAAGTCATTCTTAGCTGTAACTGTGGAGCAAATACAACCTGCACATAATAATGTTGCTATGTAATTTATTTATTTAAAATGTTCCAGCTTACTACAGATACCCATAAAATCATATTGCTAAATACACAGGCTCTGAAGGGCATATTATATAGAAAAGCTATACAGTAGAAGCTGCTGCCCATGAAGACTTAGCATAACTAGATAATGTACTTAATAGTGTTTATTCATAAAAGGCAGGCTCTGCTCTGCAGTTTAGGTCTTACAAATAATTTAGCATGCACCCAGAAAAGTTGAAATGTTCTAGTAGCAGAAAAACCCAAACCGAACCAAACCAACACACAAGGAACTGAGATAAATAGTGCCCATATTTTTGAACATGAAATAAATGCCAATGTGCAGCTTTTACAAAGGCTATCTATACCTTCTGCCTCTGTTTTCCTAAAACTCTAGATTGACCCATTCAGCAAAATGGCACAATGGACTGGTGAAGGTCAAAAATGTATTTGAGTAACCATCTTACACAGGTTTACTGACTTTTAGCCTGAAAAGGACTTTTTTACAACACGGACCCTAAAATCTCAAATGATTGCACAATCAACTGTGGAACTTCTGATCAAGAGGAAATCTCTGGATTTTCCTTTAGGAAGACACCCAGTCTGTAAAGGGTAAATGGCTACATCCAGAGTGAATCTGAGTCCATGGCTGAAGTCATAACTGTGGTAAATGTATGGGTCACTTCCAGTTCGTGTGTCTCTAGTTTGCACAGAGAATACAAAACTGTGCTCCCACCACAGCAGCTCTGCATTCAACTCATTTTCTCCCTTTCCCCATTCCCATATAGCCATGGAAGCTTGCAAGTACTTGATGATGTATCTTCAGGACCTCACAGTGTAATTTGGAGTACTTCTGCAGAATACTGCTGGGCAGCAATAAGGATACTGATTTCTGTTGCAATCTCCTAGAATAACACTGAGAAAATCACTGGAAGGTGGGAGTTACTGAGGAACCCAAAGGAGCTGGAAGCTGCTGAACATCAAGGACAACTGGTTAGATTTGTTTCCTTTGGCTGCCTCTGTCTCACTGTCTACCACAGTAAAAATGGGATTTAGTGATAACTCCTTTTAACATGAACAGAATTAGTTGATTGTAAAAACAAACCAAATGAAATATTCAGTAATAAAATGGTCAAGTCACTAAATAATGCATCTAGCTGGCTCTAATGCTTGACCTTTGCAAAATTCCTTGGAGGTGAAGTGAAAACTATTTTTTTTTCCCTGACGGTGTATTCCTGGGGAAATACTGCTATGAGAACTCTGTATTTCACAGAAAAAGCAGCTCATTTTTTAGCTTTAATTATTCATGTTCTTCAATGGGTGGCCTTCTTCTTTTTTGGTAGGTACTGAATCAATACCCTGGCATAGTGCTAATGGGCACTGTGCTACGTGAGGTGCCATCTTTCAGAAAAGAGACTGAAAGCAAGGTCTTATCTCCTTTTGATTTTCCTGGCTCTCATGGCATTTTTTCCTTTTTTTTAATAATAAAGGTGTTAGCATCAGTGCTTTGGCCAGGGTCCAAGTTGGATAATTACATTTTGTCTCCCTAAATTTTGCTTTGTGCTGTTTTAATTTAATATGGTGCCTTCTCCTCCTGCCCTAAGTTGTTTTGTGTCATTGCTGGGCACTATTAAATAACCTCCATATTTCCCCCGAGACAGCTGCATTTAAGCTGTGGCTAAGGCAAAGCCTGTACATGAATTTTGTGAACCGTTCCCAGAGAAGCAAACACAAGCTCACTTGCAATTATTACATGCCAATATTTACCTGGACAAACTCCAGCTTCTCTGCTCCCCTCCAGCAGTTTACATTCATTTGGAATTTAACCACCCAAATGAAAACAGCAGCTGTAGGGAACACTGTCCCTTCTCACGAGGTCACAAGGCTCATGCTTGGGAGGACATTTTCAGCAGGCAGAGTAGTTTTATCCTCTGTATGAGAACATAAGCTGGTACAAGCAACCTTCCTCTACAACAACATGTGGTATTTAGCCATGAGCTGCACAGGGATGCTGGGCAGGGTTATCCTGTCTCAGTTGTGTGGCTGCCTTCCCATTTGTCCCTCTTGGAGGATGAGTTTGTCATTCAAGGGAAACTGAACAGGTCCATGAGCTCCAGGGCAAACGCTCCATGTGCTGTTGCCCATGCTGCTCTCAAATACTGCATACTGAATACTTCTAGACAGCACTGTATGAGTATCTAGATCTGAAAGCATCCAGGAAACATCCACACTGGACCCAATTAATCCAGAGAAGCCAAAGGCATTGGTATAGCATGGTTTTCATGGTTTTTCATTGGCATAAAGCTCTTTGTGTGTGGACACTGCTGCTCAGGACTGAAGTCAATCAGGTAGGCAACACTGTCACGCGTTTTTCCATTTGTGTGCTTTTAGGAGCTGTAAGAGCTGGGGCAGGATCATGTTACAACAGCAGGCAGGAGTCATCTTATGGCACAAATCCTTCTGAAGGTGTACATCAAGGCAGGCAGGTTTCTATCAGCTTGACTGACAAGTAGGCTAAAAACCAATATTACTTATAGAAAACTTCAGATGCAAGCTGTGTAACCAGAACCATCCAAAATAGGCTTATGGCTAGAGCTTATTAAATATTTTTGAATGAATGTATTTGAAGTCTTAACTTGAAAATAAAATCGTAAGAGCATAAGAGCAAAACTCTATTGCTATACATCAGCAAGACTCCACTGATTTTTCAATTTACTATATTTGAATAATCTTAACTATGTATTATCTCACTTAGCTTTAAAACATTGCCAGAACTGCAGGCTTTCAGCTTTTCATACTGATAGTATTGTTACTCTTGCTTCCATCTTTTTTTTTTCTTTTTTTAAATACAGTATGCTTTTATTGTTTAATTTAAAGCTATTCAACCTTCTTCCTGCTATCCAAAGACATTTTGTATGTAAATCCAACAATTTGGACCCAAAATCACCACCATCTGCTTATTTATTGCATGATCCAGCAGTAAAGGGAATCTATATTAAGCCCTTAATGGGAGTCATGTGACTGTGTAATGAACTTGGTTTTCATTTTCCTGATGGAAGTGATACTGTTTCTTTACTGGTCCCTATTAATATTTTGTGATGTTCTGCAACAAGAAGAATATTAAAAAAACCTTCATTTTGAGACCCATCCCCTTCATCCAATTGTGGCTGTTGCTTTATCAGGTGTGTAGTGTGTGTCTGGTCCTGGCATGCCATTAGGTGTCAGAATTAAATATCTTTCTAGATTTGTTTTTATTCATGCAGTGTCTGAGGGGAAAGGTAAGCTGCTAAGTACGCTGCTTTTCAATGTGCTGAGCTATCTTTGATGTGACCCTCAGAAAAAATCCCCAAACAACAAACCCCAAACCAAAACCCTGCAATACCAGGGTTTCAGTGGTGCAACAAAACCAAACAGCTGAAGAAAAAGTGAAGCCAGTCATTGATGGTAGAAAGTAGAAATTAAATAATTGAAGAAACCTGCCTTGTTTTAAATAGCAGCACCAAGAAAAGACTCAAGTAGGTTTTGAACTTGCATGAAGTTCCTCACAAACTATGATCCTGAGGGACCTTGACAATTAAAAAACCCTTAGTTCAAGGAAAGTGTGTGGGAAAGAGCAAAGTTGTCGACATCCTACTTTGGATGAATCACTTTCCCTCTAATGAGAATACATATCAATGGCAGTGCAGTACAAAGACAGAATTCTGCAGCTCTCAGGTTTCACTCCTGGCCCTTAATATGCAGCGTGTGGCGGTAAGAAGTTTTTACTTTAGAATGTTTTTTATAATCTCATTGTTGCAGTCAAAACTATCCCAACATTCTTTTGCTACAGAGATAGATACTTTTTTCCTACCTTAAATACAAAAGAATCTTTATTGGTTTTCATTGAGATGTATGGCAAGTGCTCCAAGTTCATAGCACAAAGCTGATATATGCTAAACCCACAGATAAAGTTCCTAGAGTTTACTGTTTCAGTTTTATACACACAGTTATACTAGAGGGCAAATGAAGAAAAACTAGGTCATTAACATGTGTAGTGGTGACTTTTTAATACAGTTATGTGCTGATGTGCCTCACAGACAGGTGTTTTGTCTGTGAGGGTTATGAGACTTTGCACTGCTTATCCCACTTGCCACTAGGGCTTTATTCCTGCCCAGCACACATGAGCAGAGATTTGTGTATGCAAATTACAGGTCTACAAAACAGGTATCTGTATCTGAACTCTGGCTACATTCTCATTTCAGCCACGGGGAGAAATAGCCATTTCCAGATTTATCTGCTCCTAAGGTAGAAATTGAACCATCACAGATGAGTTATGTTGTAGCTATTTTTATCCCTTGACTATGGGACTGTGTACACACTGGCCCTGAGACACATCCAACCCTCAGCCTCTGGCTGAGCTCTGCATTGCTTCGAAAAGGATGGAACCCATTGGTGCTGTTCTTTGTAGAGCATGTTAAATACAGCTTCTCTTTAGCTCTATATAGAATGACTGGGTATGAAGGCAAACAGCACTATCTCAGTAGGAATGAGGAGGAAACCAGGCAAATCTGTACAAAATGTGGCACATGCTCCTGAAAGAACACACACCTTACATCACTCAGGGGGTGGGCACTTTACAAAGAGACCACATGTAGACCAGTTTGGGTGAAATCCTGAATCAACTGAAACCAAATGCAAAACATCATCTTGAATAAGCTCAGAACTTCAGCCTTTTTCTGAAGAAATGGCACATTTCTAATAAAACTACCACGAAGGAAAGTCTGGGGTGGCTCTTTCAAGGAATGTCAAGAACGTTAAGCCCATCTTGGTAGCTTACTGATTGAGCTATCCCACAGAATGTTCATCCCACAGAATATAACAGGGATCACAGACTGAGGCAAATGAGAGCCTCAGTCTTGGGCTCTCAGAGGGCTGATGAATTTGAATCCTCCAGTGAGAAAAGAGCTGCAAGCACTTCTCCCTTCCATCTCTGTAATGCATGGAGAGAAAATAAGTCATTATTTTTGCACTACCTCCCAAGGAAAGCAGCAGATGCTTTTGCATTCAGATGACATTTTTCAAGCCTATCCATAGTGCTCCTGCTCTGGCCACAAATCAGTGGCTGCTTATGAGCATTTTGACAATTCTGCCACATCTAGTAATAGCCAGTGGTGGTGGGCAGCACAAAAGAAAAATCAGGTTGTGTGAATTTAGCCAGCCAGCTAATTCTGAGCTCCATAACAATCAGCAGGAAGAACTTTTAAGCGGTGTATGTGAATACAAACGTCAAAGATACCTGATCTGTGTGCAAAATATAGCCTGACACACACAAAAATGTACGACCTTTAACTCCATGAAATACCTGTCAGCCAGCTGTGCCAGGGAGGAATCTACATGCAGTGCCTGTGATATGTTGATTCTCTTTTCAGGTCATCCAGGGTTTGTATCTTTTATTCTAAATGTTAGAAAATGAATTGACTACAACCACAGCACTCATGTAAAAGCAATATATCTGATCTGAGTGATACAGATAACAACACCTTTCATCAAATGATCCCAGGGGTAATAGGCATCTTATTCACAATAGTTCCAGCCCTGCAACAAATTCCTGTTTAAATCTATACACAAGCTGCTCCACTGAAATCTAATCATTTGCGTAAGCCCTCTCAGAATCAGGTACTAGCACTCAACAAGAATTATGTTTGTCTCTGCTGATAACAAGACTCTGTAGGGGGAAATATATACAGAATACAGAAATATACAGAAATATATACAGAAAGAAACCCTGTTAACTCTTTGAATTCTTTGGAAAAATTTGGATGTCAGACCCATGTTTTATCCAAACCAAAAGGACCATCATCCAAGATATTTAATGACACAAGGTAAGCAGGATTTTCTGCATCTGAGAAGATGAATATTCTTCTGGGAAAGTCTGAGCTTTTAAGTGAACTCAACTGGATTACTAATGCTTTATCAAAGCCAGAAAAACCCCCATTATACAAATGAGGCATAAGAATGGACGAAAGACTGCCTGATGTCCTGAGAGACTCCAATTTTATACATCATACCCAGTGACCTCAGAGGCAGAAAACTATGTAACATGCCACAATAAAATTCAATAACCCCACCTTCCTCCAGACTGTTCTACTAAACTGCTGGGTTTCAATGTCTGTACAGGTGAATACAGAAGCAAAAGAAAACATTTTGTTTTATTAAAGAAGAGTAACTGGTCTTGTAAACATATACAAAATGAAAAAGCTTTCAATCTCATTCTCGTATAGCCTGCTCAAGTTAGCAGGCTATATCAGATAGCACTGTCATGATTCCATCAAAAATACATGTCTAAAACATGCCACAAATGTGAGAGCAATCTAAACCTGACTGCATAGCCTGTCTCATCACACAATTGAGATGTGGAGAATTTCACCAGTCTATAATTTTGGTTTTGGTCAACATCTCTATCAGCAGGAGAGGACAAATTTCAAGAGTTGATTTTAAATGTTAATGCTCTTTATGCTCAGATCTAGCAAATGCCACATAGAGTCAGACACACGGTCCATCCTTCCTCTCTACTGGCAATTGTCTCTTGGTGGTATTGCTCCAACAGAAATAGTGAGGAATGATGAAAAGTAAATTTCAGATCTAATTTTCCCAGAAGTTTAGGAAAGTTCCAAACCTGTATCTGGATTTGGATGTGACCCTATGCCAACATCACACCAAAGTAAAACTTGAAGTGGGATTTATATGTTGATTGCTTTGAAAAATTATCAACATGGAGGTCTGTTTGCAATTTCTTTGGCAACAGCTACCTTTATTAAGCTTCTAAAAACCCATACTTCTAAAAAGATATATATACCAACTATATATATATATATATGTAAAATCTAAATATATATATTATATATATACACCAAATAATAAACACATGATAAAAACATTTCTAATGTGCATCCTTTTCCCCTTCCCAAGTGTACCCCTTCCAGCAGTTTGCAAGCACATGGAAATATCTGTATGATTGCTCTAACATGCTATAGTGAAACAACATAAATCCCATACAGCAAACCTGAGATGCAGTGTGCCCTTTTGTTCCACTCACACAGGAGGGGAGTTCTTACCCACCTTATAATTCAGTTGAGGTAATACCTCTTAAATACACACTCCCTCCGAGGCAGTAATTTATCAGTGTTATCAGATAACTGCTTATTTTGAGCTGTTAATGACAATACAGTTGTCTGCCAAGAGTACTAAAGCTCCTTCCTTCTGTACGAGTGGAATTCAGCAAATTAAATCTAGAGGAAGAGATCTAACCTCTAATGGTCTTCAGGGGAAACTTTTCTTTCTTTCCTAAACGAGTAAAAGAGCCCAAGCTGTGCTATTTGGCAGCTTAACCTCAGAGGAAGTGCAAAGTAAAGAAATCTCTGAAAAACAAGTAAGTTCAAACACATACCACTGCCAAATCCTCTTCACTTGGAATAAGTCTTAGGTAACAAATCCAACCTCTACTTCAGGCTGCATACACTATAAAAAAACCCAACCCAACCTGATGTGAAAATCTTGAAACACTGGAAGTCTAGACCTATTTTAATGTCACTTAAGTGATATTTTTAAAATACTGGGATTTAGGTGGTGAGAGAATAAATGGACCAAAATTTCATCTCCCCACCTACCTGGTTGCATTTCAGAAAATTAAACTGTACTGTTTTACACTGATGGCTTTATAATCCTGTGTTTCCATGAACTCAAAAGTCTCCTGTGTCCCTGGAAAAGATAACACTTGTTCTTCACTCAGCCAGTGATGTGGACACACCCAGCAAGCACTGTTTGTGTGGCCCTGCCAGGCTGCTGCCCTCTCCATGCAGGGACAGTGCAGACACTCACCAAGCTCTCAGGACAGAGCTGCTGCTCAGCTCAGCCCCAGCCTGGCAAACAGGTGAAGCCAGAGCTGCCCCCACATGTCTGGCTCATTCAGGCAGAAGCCAGGCATATGAAGGCCACTCTGGCTCTCCAGTCCTCTTTCCCAGCCTGATACCTTCCCTACAAAGTGTGCCTAATGTTCCAATTACTGAGGAAAGCCATCTGCTAGATGGGCCCCAAACATCCCAGGAGCCCAGAAGTCCCAAAGTTGATGGCCAATGTGCTGGCTCTACCTTCAACAGCTCTAGTCTCTGCCAGCACAAGGCAGAACCATAGAATCTCTGTTCTCTCAGCACCTCTACTTTTAGGATTATCAGGTTCCCTCCCTTTCATCTTGCTAGGGAAGATGGGAGAAGCCAAAAGCTGGCAGCATCCCACCAGAAAGACCTCAGTGTTCATGGAGGCAGTACTGAACAAATTTTACAGGTCCATGGAAGCAGAAGTAGACCCATGCATGTCCACCTCGATGCTGGAAGATCCATTCCTTCCTCTGCTTTACCCTTAGAAACATTTACCCCAGTCCACTTTGCCCAGCAGAGCCTGGTCCTCCCACTATCCTGTTGTGGCACTTCCCAATCAACCATGAGTGCCTTCAGAAGCCTGAGTGCCACAGAAGATCAGGCCTGTCACATTTTGGTTTTCCATCCTGCAAAGTCTTTTAATTTTTTCTGCATTTAATAATCTACATACCATGCCCCGCTTTCACACTTAAAGCCTTTTGATTCCTTACATCCAATTGACAAGATGAGGGGTTCTTTTTCTTAAATATATAATTTAATAAAATCTATATGGAATATGCTCACTTGTTTCAGTGATCTGGAAAATGTGCTTTGTCTTTTTTCCAGAGAACGTGCACATTTCAGATTTCCCTTAAGCTTTTGTAATTATTTCTGATCTTGATGGTTTTACTTTGTCAGCCCAGCTGATACCAACCACATGAGAGAAACAATTTGAGGGTGGCTTTTGTCCAGAAGGTAGCAGAGAAGAAAACCAGCAATAAAATTCTGGTAATTTCTCATTTCATTGTGGGGATTTGCATGTTCTGCCTGTGAAGCAAAGAGCTATAATCAGATGATATGGCAAGAAAGGCTTGAAATGCTATTCAAGATTTCAGATGTAATGACTATTAAACAAACCTTTTGTATGAAGAATGCTCAAAGGTAAAGCATCATTTCAGGCATCTTGCTCAGTAACCTGAGCAATTCTCAGAAATACCATAAAGACTGAGCAGAAGTTTATGTGTGAGGTGTGTGCACACTGCAGAGAACATGCACATGACCAATCAGTTTAGCCCACAATCCTAGTAGATAAAGGCTAGCTCCTGTAGGGCTCACAGCATGCTGAGAGCTGCTTTCAGCATTTCACCCAAACCCATCTCTGCATCCATCAGCTGGCCTCAGAGTGGAAGGGAAGATGAGAAATGAATTAGAAAGATACAGCTTGTAATGGCTGAGTCATAACACTAAATGCCTCTAACTCAGGCTAACAGGGTCATTTAGAAGGGATGACTTGCTGTGCATCAGCTGAAGAAGAGAGGAAATTCTGGGTACTTAACATTTTAGAATAATACTCAGACTTTCCCTTCAGCTGTGTTTAGTGTCTGAACAAACTCCAGGGCACAAACTCCAGTGCCAATTTAATACAGGCTTCTATTTGCAGAGACTCATTAACGTTGTGCACAACTGCTTTAAAAAAAGGTTAAAGTCTTGGCAGAAAGCAGCAATAGCAACTATTGATTCAACTCTAGAAACTCTCCAGCACTTAGACTGAGTCTTACCAGCTGGGGAAACATTGAGTCAGTGAACAGAGTTTTAAGCAGACACCAAAGCACAGAGCCACAGCCAGTGGCACAGAGGGCCTGCAGGCATGGGCAGGTCAACAGCATGTCCCTGCAGTCACCACAGTGTCCCTTGCTGTGCCAGTTGATGCAGCCTGCAGGGGCAAAGCTGCTGGCATCCCAGCTAACCACTCTCCAGCAAATCAAATCTGCTTATATACTTTCCTTAACTGCATGCTTTAGTTCTTTATAAAAAAACCAGAGCTTTAAAAATGAGGCACCACCATTCTGTACTAGAATAGGCTTATACTAGGCCTTACTCTATACAAGAATACTATGGATTTCTTCTCTTGTAATTCCTTTGGATGTGGGGTTTTGACTGTTTCTCCTTTTGTAGATACTTGGGCTCATTTAAAAAAAACCCCATAAAATATATAGAAAAGTAAGTACTGAAAGCGTGTTCTGTTCATTCCTAACATCAGTGGCTTTAGAAATAGCTTGGAGAAAACTCAGGAAAAGCCTTCAATTCAATTGCAAATTATCCAGAAACAATGAAAACCCAAAATTGTGGACCTGGAGAAGCACTGGCATTATGCAAATTTTGACCATTTGCTGGGCTTGATGGCCCAGGCTCACCTTTTATTACCTGCGTCTTGTCTTGCTTCAGACCTACGGTGTATATCAGAGACCTCCATGTTATTCCACCAAGATTAAGAGCAGCCATTATTTTGTAAGAAGTTACTGAAACACTTTTGGGGATGAGATTTGGTATGAAATGCTTTTTACCTCCCAAAGTTCTCAAAGCACTTTACCACTCAAATGTAGTGATACAGATGGCTCACAATCTCACTGCTCAGCTGTAACCAGATGAGGAATGGACAGCAAGAAACATTTAATTTTTTCCCCTTAACCCTACATAAATATTTAGAAAAAGAATTGAAGTATACCTCTCTCCATTGAAATGGGAAGGGGAATGTAGGTGGAAAGAATTTAATTACCAGAGTTGAAATTTGACAGGGGGAGTACGTCACAGTCTCTGGTGATATAACATTCATCTGCTCTAAGTGGTGCTCTGCACATAGCACATACAGCTAGCAGTCTGAAGTGCTGCAGTCTGAAACCACTGCCTCTCCTGAAGAGATTCCTGCAGCAGGAAGACTGGTTGGTAATTAACACAACTTAGCATGCTTAAAATCCTTAATTATCTAAGGGACATGGGAGGAACGCTAGGGGCCTCAAACCTTTACCCGTTATTTATGTCCCCCAGCCCCAAAAAACTCTTAACTGGAAACAGTGACAGGCAGAGAGTTGAAGTTGCAGAATTTTTTGTGCTAGAATAATTGAAGAATAATGATGATGCAAGGGATCTTGAATTATTTAAGTTTAAGTTCCTGCCCCCAAACAGGCTCAACTACACCTTACAGCACATTTGGTGAAAAATAATCTAAACTGTTCTTAAAGCCTTTTAGTCCCGGTGAGACTACCTACCCAAAGAAGTCTTTTCATCATCCTCACTGTCAGAAAGCATTTCTTCCTCTCAAATGCAAATCTTGTTCTCCTGTCCACTGCAAAAATGCAAATGCATGTACTAAGCGCATTAGTTTGGAATAACGCTTTCTTTAGAAGAGTGGAAGAAATAGGTGTTGTCTGGCATTACATTTATGGAGATGGGCAAGAAAAGATGGTATTGGGAAGAGAAAGGCAGACAGCTGAAGCATCAGGCAAAAATAAAAGTTCTTAATGAACCATGTTTTGTTGAGTGAATGAATGCAGATTTGATGAGGTTCATAAGTAACATCCTGCAGGGTCAGCAGGGAAACCCTAATTAGGCAGGATGGCCTTCTTCATTATTAATTAGAGTTATGTGCTTGATTAAAGAGCTACAATTCTTCCTGGTACTGCAGGAGGCCAGCAGGAAGCCTGCAGCATACATTCAACCCATTTCTACCTCTCTCTTGCACACGCAGGCACTACCAAGTGTTGCTGTGCAGCCTCTCTTACCCCTTTGTATCCTCATGCACACACACACGTGGTGCAGGACACCTCCACATCTCTCCTCTCCCTTCCCAACAGGTGCTGCTTGTTGTGTGCCTGGCTTTAGGAGAAAGCAGTGATAATGTCCTCTTCCAGATGAGGAAGAAGCCATTGAGCATGCCGTGGTCAGTTGGCAAACGGGGGAAAACCAGAGTAATAGTTGTGTGCAAATTAATAGCTCCCACCGCTTCGTAACACACGTCTCCCAGCAGATGCCACAGGTAATTATGCAACTGAGGGTAGTGCTTCTGGGAGCACTCATAAAATACAGCTTTTATCTTGCTGCTTCCAGCCCATGTCTAGTAATGTATAAATAATGTTAACAGCATCCACACAGACGGTCAAAGATTGGATGTGCACTGGGTATATGCATGGCTGGTGAAATACAGATTTTGCTGCAAACTTGAGATATGTTAGGAAAAGGGAAAGAAAAAAAGGCCCTTAAATACACACCTGCTGAGGTGATACCTATAAGTTACAAGAACTCCTTTTTAGATGAGAAAAGCTGGGTATTTAAGGACTTTCTGAGTGTCCCTCTAGGCAAGCAGCCTTCAGACTGATTCAAGATAGGTTATGAATATGGGGTGGCAGCTGCTTGACATAGGTCTGGCTCCACACAGCAAGCTGACAGCTTCATATCCCAGGACACTTCAGCAATGTGACAGCTGGGATAAGCAGGAAACTCACTGTATGGCAGTACAGTTAACAGGAGAATCCTCTGTCGGGGGGGCCAACATTATTGCAAAGATAGATGCCAGTGTGCTTAGGAAAATAAGCAAGAGATCAGAATTAATTTTTGCTGCATTTGGTTTCCCATACACTCATCTCATTCTTCCATGTGTGGTTTGTACGTGTTCCAGCCATACCAAGTTGCTCCACAAACGTGCATAAGCATAAGCTTATCCCATTTTATAGACACAGACTTGCAACTGAGAATGCACCAAGTGTATTGTAAACATCATCCAAAAATATGGTGACAAAATGGAGAAATGAAGGAGTTTTGAGGAAGGCATGCAACAAGAGCACGTCTGTGGAGGAGCTAAAACACAGCTCTAAAAACATGAACCACTGATATTTCCCAGGGATAGTCACAATGGAGGGGCAGTTACAGCTACATTTTAGCTTTGGTTTTGTTGTTCAAGCTTGTCAAAATGAGAACAGTACCTGAGAGGAACAATTCTGCAAAGCAGGTGAACATCTTTTTGTAAGTGAATTCCATTTGTGAAGATGGCTTTGGGTGCATTGAAATAAATCACATTGTAGTTTATCGACAAATGTATGCAATATAGCAGGCTCACAGTGGCTACAAAACTGAGAGAGATTCGATTATCTATAAATAATTCCTCATTATGTGTCAACATGAGGAAGTACAGAGAGAAACGTGAGCTGAATAGAGGAAGGAGATCAAAGGAGCTGAGCTAAATATTCAAATGCAACAATTTGATAGAGTAAGGGAGCAGAAAATCAAAAAACTACCTACAGTGATTGCTGATCTTGAGAATTGATGGTGGTCATACATTTTTACTGTTATTTTCCTAATGATAAAAATGCTTGGTTTTAATCTGAAGTTGAAACACTGCATTGCTTTTCACCACTTTTTCTAAATTTTCTGTGGAAAGCTGTTTTGTGATGAAGCTTGTATCACTTTATGTAAAAATACTGAAAAATTTTTGCAATTCTATCCTATGAAAAATAAAACTGTTTTGCCACTGAACAAAGAAAAAAATTATCTTAAAATGGGAAGTATTTTACCAATGCTTTGTAAATAAAAACGTGCCATTTGGCATATCATCAGTTTGTGTTAATACACAGTCAGTGTCACAAATGAGAAAAAACAATCTAACTGGGAAAAAACCCATTCCCAATCCTCAAAATAAAGAAGAATGTTCATTCTGAAGTAAAATTTACTAAAAAACCCCCTCATCCTCAAAGTTTCTCTTTGACATGTATTTCTTTATAATAGAAGAAAAATATACATTTTAACTGCCAGCATTTCATGCCTCAACAATTCTTAACTTTGGCTGGCTTTCAGAAACAAAGCCATGAGAATTGTAGGAAGAACAGGCTTTAATTATTGTTTTACTTTTAACAAAATGTAGTCTATTGTATCTGTTAGTATCAAATTCCTAAAAAGCACTCACTCTATTACATGGCTTTCTATAAAATTATTCACAGAATTACACAGGCACAAATATCAATATACTGAAGAGCTTAATTTTATCTTGTGGCACAAACACTTTCTAAAGTAAATTTTTACAGTCTTATACCCATGACCAATACCCAGGCCATTCCATGATTCTATTTTTTAGCATAAATGATTCAGTAATTGAATATCCTAAACAATGTTGTGAATGGTAAGCTTTTAAGGGTGGACTAAATCCAGGGACAGTTTACATTCATTCTAGTAAGAACTAGTAAGTGCATAATAATTTTAGATTTCATAAACCCAAGAAAACTCCCGAGAAAACCCAAGAAAACTGTGTCATGTCCATCTTCTGTGATTCAGGAGATCAGAGAAAATATTAAGAACCTCCCCCCAGGACTTACACCTGTGGATATGCTCCTTGTAGAAGTGAAGTGAGGACACCCTAGTTACTGATTTCTCACTACCAATAGTTTTGGCCACAGTCTGGTTTTGGCTTGGCATTTGGCTTGGCAGAATTCGGTAAGAACCTGTTGTTTCTTCAAAAACCCTCCCCATGGAGCGTTGGAAATGGAAAGGCTCTTGGTGTAGGTTCCAACAGCGCTCAGCGTCCAGCCCTGCCCTTAGGGGTGATCAGCACCGAGCTCCTCTGGGACGTAGCAAGTTCCTGAATCCCCAGAAGTCCCCGAGGAGCAACAGCTCTGAACCTCACTGGGAGTACAGTCAAGTGAGAAGCTTTGCTCTTTGCATGCAGGATTTGAATTTCAGGGCTGCTTCTTCGGCTCCTTGACAGCCCCTAAATTCTTGCAGGAAGCAGCTGCCTGTGTGACACTGCTCTCCAGCACCTTGGATAGCAGCCTCTCTCAGGCTGTATTGAAATTGGATAGTAACAGAAAAGTAATCTCTGACAGTGGATACCAGTTCGAGTTAGAAAAGCCCTTGCCAAAATATGCTTTCAGAGCAGGCACAGCACATATATTATTGAACAGCTTTGTTTCTATATAGCATGCCAAGTTGGCAGAAATGCAAATTTGAAATTTAGAAGTGATTGCTAGGGAGCTAGTCAAGAAGAAGGAACCAGAAAGGAAGGAATTAATAGTATTTGTTTCTTGTAAAGAATAAATCTTGAGCTAGTTTTCTTTTTTATGACAATCTTACATTATTCATCTGCCTTTCTAGGTCAGAAAATAGGAATAAATTTTATGCGACACTCTCTTGTAATCCAGTGGTACAAAATGGACTCTCACAGAAAGCTGCAGTATTTTACTCTGCTGCTCTGGCACACAGGGAGATGCATTTTAGGGCCCTTTGTAGTTTGTGTGCTGATATTGTGCCTGGCAAGATCCCTGTGTCTTTTTGAGAAGGGGAAAAATAAGACAGCACAAAAATGATACAGGAGTAAAACTAAGTAACACAGACTCTACATCAAGGGTATTATTTCCCTAGGGAAAACTGGGATGATTTTTCATCCTCTTTGGATTCTGTCATCTTTTTCAAAGTATCTGTTTAACCACAGAAGTGACTTAAAGGACAACGACTAAGGCTATCAGAATGCACTGCAGCAAATTCTCATCCACTGCTGAGGGAATGAGGGGGTGGAAGTAGGGCTGACACAGCTGTGAATTAAAAAAAAGGCACCAAACCAACACTTTTATAATAATAAAAGAGAAGAAAGCAAATGAGCAGCATCTGATTACTACAGAGAAGTCACTGATTTAGGTGAAAAAAATTTCCAATAAACTTCACCTGCTACTCTCAAAAGCCTTTGTTCTTATTTTTCCTCCTTTCTATACAAGGAGAAATAAAATTAGGCAGTCTTTTCCACCTCATGGAAATAAATTGTAGCTCAGACTTCAAGAGCTGATAATGCTTTTATACTTAAGATGACCACAGCCAGGTATCATTCTCATGCTTTATTACCATGTATAAGAGCAAATTCTGCAAGACTAAATCTGGGTTACTGGCTCTGGAGAATTAGTGACAGTTGTCTACATGTTCACACTGTAAGCAGAGTGCAGGAGAGCATTAATAACATCCTAGGTTAGGTCATGAATACTAATATATTTCTGCAACATCACACAAAAAGCCTACAGCGTCACCAGAACCTCAAGCCAGGTATGCAAGCCTGCCCAAAAAAAAAAAAAAATCTCCAAGCACAGTTAACTCCTTAACCCCTTTCACCATTGTCCAAGGAAGATTCATTTCATGCTGGTATAGTTTCACCACAGAAGGTCAGACACATTTTGAGCTAATTACAGAGTAAGGTGTTGCACAGGATTCAGATGTATAAAAGTAGTTAGGGATATGTTTTCAATATAATTCTCAGTACATGCCAGCAAGACACGCTGTCAGTACCCTGTCTTTCCACTCTGTGGATCCACAGAAGTGAGATAAATAAATTCCTGGCTCAGGCATGAAATATCTCTTGAATTCATTACTGGCTATGCTTACCAAGAGGAAAGTATTAGGCTAAAAGTTATAGGAGATACTAAATCCAACAAAGGATTCAGCTTGTGAGCCAAGTACTGTAGTGGCATTGTAGTGATTTGACTTTAGATGAGGTTCTTAAGCAGAAATTTAACACAAAAAGCAATTTTTCCATGAAAGAAACAGTCGCTATTTGTAAAATTGCTTAAAGAAAGCTCTGTCACTGAGGTCATTGATGCCTGACCTCACCATAGCAGGTGTTTATATTACAGCAGCAGTATCAGGATTTTTTTTGTTTCAACAAGTGTAAGTCCATTTAGCTTGTGGTAGTGAGTATCCAGAACTACATGCAAAGCTCCTTCACATGTCAGTTTGCTTTAAATACTTATAAAATTCTGGTTTTATAAGAAGGGTAACAGGTCACCATAGCACTTAAATAAATTAATGAATAAAATAGCAATGATAAAAAGCACTGCCTGGTTCCACACCTCCAGAACTGCATAAATTACATGATTCCCATGTCAAATTGAAGGAAGAATTAAAACTGGACTCACAAAATCGCCACTAAAGAGCTGGCTGAAACCCAAACACTTACGAATTTTATGGCCTGAGGATTAATCACCCAGTTACACTTTCAATTTTTTACACATGAACAGCAGAGCTCAAGAACATGAGCCAGAAATTTTGGCACTGCTGTGGCAGTTTGTCCTGTCTCCCCAGCTGATCAAGTTCTGCTTGTCTTGATACAGACTGGAGAGAGCAACTCTCTCTCCCCTGTGCACCTGAAGAGACAGACAAGCAAAATATTAAACAGCTACAGATGCTGAAAGAAAAGCAACTGTTCAGTCAGCTCTTCAGGGTTTTTTCAAAGCTTTGCTTGTAGGACAAAACTGATGAGAATATCTGACAATTATTCAAAAAGAAAAAAAAAGGCAAAGAAAATTTGTCTGATAGGAGCACAGCTAAAGCTTAATCTATTTATGTAGCAAAACAGAGGCAAACTGCTGTTAGTATGCTAGAGAGGAACAGAAATTTCTGCTAATCTATTAACAGGGGACAAGCTGCTCTTCTGGCACAGTGAGGGCTGACATCAAACTACCAGTCTGGTAACCCTTTTTGCTCAAATCCCTCACACCCCCTGTTCTGCCTAAGACAGGCATCATCACTGTTAGTGCTCCCAAATGGCTGACACACCAGAGCAGACCACGTCCTATTTCCCTTTTTTCTTTTCAAGCTACAGCACAAAAGTTCTCACTCACAGTCAGTGCAGTCAGTGCATGGGGCACGGTTTCATCACAGCAGGAAAAGCTTTTCCCTCCCAGGCTGGCTGAAGGGTTATGTGCTGGGTAGGAGCTGGTGCCTCCCTGTACCTATGACAGCTCAGTAGCTGCCTTGTTTTTTCCTATTCAGGCAGGCAATGCCAGCTAGGGTTCACAGCACAGATTCAGCATTCAACAGGGGAAAAGGAAAAGCCCTACAAATTTCTATTGATGGAGTAATACCACAGCACTGCTCTGCAAACCAAACCAAAGAAATCTCCTCTTTTTAAACACATCACACTCAAAGACTAGGCTTAATGTTAAAGTTCTTCAAGTGCTGAGGTTCCAGGTCACAATGTTCCCTTTTCCTATAAGCAAAGCACCTTGGGAGAACAGAGAGTTTTATTGCAATTTCCATACCCCCATTCACGATCAAAAGAATAAAAAAGAAAGAAAAATTATTTCTTACCCTTCTACCTTTAGACTACCCCATACTGCAGGCACTCAGTCTGTTCCTTCCAACAGCAGTGTGCTTCCTCAGTGCTTTTCTAAGTGTGCTGGAAAGAGAGAATTGCAGAAGGGCTCTCTCCTAACCAGGTTTACCATGTCCAGGGAAACCCATCAAGATGTCTGTCAATTCCCAACATGCTCCCTGCAGTGCAGCTCCTCCAGAGTGGAAGACAACAGCTAGCAGGAAGATCTAAATGCTTTCAATGTCATTTTTAGGCCTACAAGATGCAAAAAATCTTGGTGAGAATCTGTCCATGTGTCTTTGACAAAGACATAAGCAAGAACACTTTCCAAAGGACTGTTCTGTCAACACACCAGAGGTCACCAGAGGTCATGATGAGAAATGGAGTAAGGGAGAAGCCACAGAAGAGCCAGCTGTCACACAGACTGCAGTAGCCTTAGTGTGGAGAATAAAGTGGAGGCCCTCGTCCACAAGCTGGCCCCTTTGCTACCTTCATAGCCATACTTTATAGGTGTGCTCCCTAATTGTGTCTCAATTAGCAACTCTGCAAAGTATACATTAAGGGATCTGACTGTCAGGTCTTCTGCTGTGACTCTACAGCTGTTGAATACAGAACAACCAGGGAACATAGACAGAGCCATGTATTCCTACAGAAATTAAAGCATGTCAGTAGCTTTTTTCCAGCCTCTTTTGCAGCTGACATCCCCAGTCTAAGTGATGCCATCTGTTAACCGTGTTGTATACATGTTTTCCTGAAGGAGATTAAAAGAACTAAACTAAATTCCACTCAAAGTAGCATAATATTGATACTGGAAGAAGACCACTGCAGTGCAATGACATCTTGTATCCGAGAGACTTCGTTTTCAGAGTGATGTCAATGAGTAAGGGGCTGCTGTGCAACTGTTCAGCTTGGCAAACCCTCGAAACATTTCCAGTCTCCTGCTCTGCATCGTCCAGTAAGACATTTACCTGTGTTGCCCCTGCTGAACTACACTCTTACATTTGATATACTGCTCCACTTTTACAACATGTGCTATGGGAGTACTTGAAAAGAGTAAATGGCAACCAAATTCAAAGCAAGGTCTGCTCTGCAATTCTCCTGGGAAAAAGTGAATGGTTATCTCCCCCATCTGTTCTCCCCTCTCTCCCACCAAGCTTTTTACTTAACACAATTACATGCAGCATTTGACAACAGAGCTGATAAATTATGTGCTGCTTGAATTGAAAATGTGAAGGATAATAGGGATAAATATCAATGCATTCACAGATTACACAAACACATTTCATCACTTTCAAGGCTTTTTGGTTGTGCTCAGGAATGACTTGCATGAACTAATTCCTCAGTACATTGTCTTAAACAATTCTCTAGAGGAAAAATGGACTATGCCTAAGACATAGATGACAGAAAAGAGTAAAAAAAGTGAAAACCCCACAATTCCCAAAGGGAAAACATCTTAGCCCAGTGAGGCAGCAGTAGGATGCTGCCATCAGAAAAAAAGACTGTGTGGTTGCAGGACAGGTTTGTGTTTCCATTTTTTTCCCCATGCCTGAAGTTCCTGCTTGCAACTTTCTAGTGCCATGTAAGGGAACCACGCACCTAGCAGGGGATGGAAAGAGGTATGGAGAGCGAACCACAAAGTCCTGGAGCCTCTCAGATGGAAACACACATGCTCTCCTCATGCTTCTCTTGCCCTCTCAACACTGACATTGCTGTCACAGCTCTTGATCTCTGTCTAGGCTTTCTGATTTCCTGGAGCACATCAGAGCCTCCCCATGGCTTTGGGAGCTCTGATGTGTACTTGGGGATGTTTTGCTGTCACCTCTCCCCAGCTTCCCTCAGCTGCAGGAACAGGCTGCACAACTCCTGAAAGAGAAGCTGCTCCTCACCACGAGTCACCCAGAGGCAGGAAAAGAACTACAACTACAGAGAAGTTGCATACATCCTGTATTTTTAACAGGATTCAGTACAGGTGTGCTTTAGGCCATGGACCATGGAGTTATTTCTGGTGCCAGCCCTCGAGGTTTGGTCTACAAGTGGGAACACAGGACTGCCTGGCAGGAAACTGCATCTCAGAATCCTTTTAGGGATGAGAATTGGCTTCAAAAGGAAAAGGCATCACAAGTGCTTGATTTCACAGATACAACTAATCCTGCAGGCAGATTTCCTTTTCACAAGCTGCACTTACTGAGCTGCCTCTGCTCAGCAAGGAGGTACCAAGTCAGTGTTTGTTAGCAAGGTGCAGCTGCAGGGGGGCACCAGGTGCTGGCCTCTCCTGGCACACCAGGGGCTGGCCTCTCCTGGCACACCATGGCCTGGCACTGGCCAAAACTGAAGAGCACCCATGGAGAAGCTGTCCCATGGAAACTGCCTGCAGTTATTCCTCAGAGCTCCTCTGTCAGGCTCAGCAGCACCAGAGCCACACAGCCAGGCTCTGCCCAGCATGGCAACAACTCACGCCATGAAATTTCCAGCAACTCCAAACATATTGCAGTGTAACTGAGGGACAGGGAGGAGCTCTGTGCCTTGCTGAACAGCTCAGAGAAATGGGAGCCAAAACCAGAGCCCAGCCAAATGGTTCCTTTCTCTGCAACTTATGACAAGCAAAGATTTTGAGGTCAGGAAATCCATGCTTTTGCTGTCTAGAGGCAATCTAGAGTTGCTTTCTATAAATGTGTCATTTTGTATTGAGTCCTGTGCAAATTGGAATGAGATAATCCAGACATCTTAAAAGAAAAAATGGAAGCATCGAAAAAAATTATATACCCGTACTAGCTATGTGCTGATCCAAATTAAACCATGTTTATGTCTTTGAGAGTGAAGAAATGTATTATTTGTATCATTTATTTATCACATAAAAATACCGTGGGGTATATTTATGGCACAAATTCTTTAATTTTGAATAAATGAAAAATATTCATAGTATTAGAGTTGGAGCTGAGCAGCATAATAAGGCATTAAAGTACACTTTTCACCTGTTGACATCTCCTTTTAAGGCTAGAAATTAAAATGTTGAAAATAGAAAGCATCGATATTCTTGAAGGTTATATCCAAAAGGCTCAGTAACAGTATGTAAGTGGAGAATTAATGTCATAATGAACATAAAAATCTCACATTTTTAGATGAAAAAGCTTGGAAAGAAAATGATGCACATTTGTTCATTACAACTTAATTAGCACAGCCTGATATTAAGGACCAACAGTAATACTGAATGTAAATTGAAGATTGCTTGTGGGTATATCTATACTTACGTATATATATATACATAAAAATCTCAAGTAATTGCCAATATGATAAGTGTTGAAATAAAGGCTGTTGAAATGCTTCTGGGATTTGAATGAAGGAGTAATATCTCCATTTTAAACCTTGCTTCAAAATAACTTTTGCTATTTATTTCTGAGAAAAAAATGTCTAAAACATAAATTCCTTAAATTTTTAGTTTTTCTTTACTGAGTTAGGGAAGAGAAGAGAAAGAAGGAGGATATTTTCTGGCAGTTTCTGCATTTCTCACTTGTATTTATTAAGAAGTGAAAGGCACCTAAGTGTTCATAGGTACCATGTGCAATTAAAAGTTGTTTAATGCAGAGGATAAATTATAGGTTATTTGAAGTAGGTGCCACGCCACAGATGTAAAGGCAAGTAATGATCCACACTGACAAGCCTGCAATAAAGCTCTTCTAACCAATGCAGAGGGCAGCAGTACAAACCATGTCACCAGAAATCCTGTCCCCAGGAGAGCTGCAGCTCAGCTGTGCAGACCAAGCCCACCTGCCTGTCCCTCAGCAGTTGGATCTCAGGGCTCCTGAAGCTCCCAGTGCACACAGCCACTTTCATTTTGACTTTGTTTTTCATTTGCAAGCAAGAGAGAATTTTTCTTCTGTATTGTTCACCACTACAATTGTTCACCACTAATGTTAAGGATGATTTAACCCTTATTCAGTAAATACACTGCACAGTACTTGTCTGATAAAGGACAAATAGAAATGACAGTAAACTAAATGACAAAAAAATCCCCCTCTGTTGTTCTGCATTAACATTCTCAGTGCAAATCAGACATCAGACAGTGCAGAAATAACCACAAAGTGTTAAACAAAGCTCATGCCTATCAAAATCTGAACAGACACTTTTTTTTCCTGAGACTTTACATGCAGCCAGTTATCTGATTCATCTTGCTGGTCTGCTCTAGGATGTTTTGATTTTAATATTTTACTGGAGCTGGCAGTAACCTACTTCAAATGCAAGTGACCCCAGAGAGAGCTATGGTCAAAATATGGGAGAAGTAAAGAGGATTTTTTGCTCTTATGAGTTAAGCAACATAGCCTGGCAGAGAGATGGTGGTAGAACTTCAGCAAGGAAGATCAGAACACAATTATGCACGGCCAGAAATGTATTCAGTAATAATCCATCATGCTGTCTCTGGCTGCTTTGCATGCCGAAAGATCTTCTGCTTTAATCTTCCCAGTTTCCAGACCCACACAGAGCATCATATATTATGCAAAAAGGTACTCTGGGTGGCATCATTGAGCTCACCATTGCAGTAGCTCTGTTGTTGAAAGGGGTTTTTTTTTGTGTTTCCCACACCCTCCCGCACCAAGTCTATACTAGGCATCCCCTTTCAGAAAAACCTTTTAAAGTATTTCTGTCTCAAAGGAGAGGTTCTTGCTACTCACTGTTTCTCCTCATATCCTGCAGCCACACAGAGATCCTTGTTCCCCCCTGCTCACACATGCCTCTGTCCATCACTGCCTTTCTCCTGTGCTGCAGACCTGGTGAGATCCTTCAGTGCAGAAAAGTAACCAGCAGGATGCAGACCTCTTCATTCCCTCCCACACGAATGGTTTGGTAAATTCACTCTGGATGGCTCTTGGGATAGTGTTTTTCTATTTGTTTGTTTTTAAATCAATTTCTACTGGACACAGTGCATGTGTGGTAGAGAAAAACAGTGTCCTTCAGCAGCATTCAGGGAGTTTTCACCACTGAACAAAAAGCATTTTCTGCAAGCAAGTGTCCTGGATAACAGTCTATGCTAAAAGGAGAAGGACAGTCTGGGCTCATTACAGGTTTCCCTCTCATCCAAACTCCTGCAGCTGCTGCTGCAGAGGTCAGGGACAGATGCCTGTCTGTTCATAGCAGACTTGGGGACAGATCCTCACATGGACTAAATGGTCACATCTCCCTGAGAGTACAAGGCATTGCACCATGCTACACCTGGTGAGGAGCTGGCCTTAGTTCTTGCTTCTTTTTGTTTGGAGCCACATACATTTATCTGACATATTCCTAAAACTGCATGTGAGAGCAGAGTGCAGCTTCATTTACGTCCACGGTGTTGCCTCAGACTTGCCAGGAGAGAAGAGGAATCCGTGCCTGACTCTTCACAGGCTGGAATAATTTCTGTCTGTGCAGAAGGGCTGTGAACTCTCCCGTGAGTGCAAATGAACCGACGTGCCACCTGGGCTAAGTGGCACTGCCCTGCCAGGGGCCAGCACAGCTCAGGGCTGGCTCAGGCTCCCCCTGCCTCCTCTGACAAGGACAGCCTGACTCAGGAGCTGCTTTTCTTCTTGTTGTTGTGTTAGCAGGGAGCTAAAGGCTCCCGAGGGACTGTTTATAGAAAGTGCTTTTGAATCTCTGCTTCAGCATAGATAGCTCCCATTTAAAACTGAAGATGGACCTTTTATCAAAAGATGTGACAGGCTTTCTTAAGGGTAACTGTCACCGTGGAGGTATAAAAAGAATAAAACCCCCTTTTTCTCTATTGTTTCAGTTTTTCTGTAATTTTACCAAGCATTTCGAGGGTGAGATAATGCCAGATACATCTGTCTTTGGTGTTTTTAGGTATGTATCACTTTGGAATCTAAGTGCTCAGGCAATATGTGATAACATCCTGAAATACTTCCACCTCCTCATCTTCTCTCTCATTTTTATTTTATTTAATCTCAAATGAGTTCAAGTAACTTCTGATTTTGCATTTATCTAGATCAGAGGTACAGAAGAAAAATAGACTTCTATAATTTAACAACTGGTAATAACATTACAAGTTAAATTAAAATCTCTAAATCAGGATGAGTACTGAATTAGGAACAGGGAATAAATGATCATAATTTTCTGAGTATAAGAAGGTATTTCAAATGATTGCATCCCTATTACTTCTCTTGTGTATCCTCTGGTCCTGGAAGGGAGTATTTCAAAGCCTACTTGTCCTTAAAATTATACCCAACAATAAATCTACCTGCACATAGTGATCAAATGTCAGTGTAAAATCCCTGCCAAAAAGGTTATTGTGCCCTCACATGAGGAACCACTTGACTCCTAAGCAAAAAGAAAAAACTAACAAGCCTCCAGAACAAATTCACCCCCACCAAACCTCCAACACACCAAAATCCCAGCAAATGCTGCTGGGGTAAGAATATCTAGTAGAGATTAAAGTTCCATAGACCCCAAACCTCTGTTTCCAGAATGCAGAACAGACAGTAGCTTGTGCTTTAGCAGAGATGGAGATTTCTCTGATACTGCAAAGATGACTGTCATTCAAAAGGAGATCAGAGCATGTTCAGCTAGTCCTGTGCAGGTGAACACATGCAAACTCTTGCAGCTCACTGGATGCTGTGTGGAGACTCAGTTGAGTATATTATCCTAATTTAGGTGTTCTGCTGATGCAATTGCATGGCTGCCACCTGACTCAGAGCATGGGTCAAGCCTGCTCCCCTCACACAGTGAGTGGCTTAAAGCAGCCAAAACCCAAATGGCCCAGACATGAACATGCCTTTGACACCTGCTTGAGTTTTAAACCTTAACTCAGCCTATTAGAACAGAAATAACATTTGGCACCTTTGGTTTTCATCCAAACCAACCTGAAACACACAGATTTCGACCAGGGTTTTGAAATGGAAGTCTCTTTTAGCAACTGAGTTGGCTACATAATATACATATGGAATCAGTAGGGCAGGTACATCCCCTGGTAGGTGGCTGCTTAGTGTAGGTCCTTTCCTGACATAGTTGCTGTGACTTTTTCTTCATTAAATTCTACTTTCTCCCTTTTCTATGATTAGCTACAGCTGTTACTGCACAATCTGTTTGGCTTTATCCTCCCTCCTGTGTTTGAAAAAATGGCTGCCGTGCAGAAAGCATATAAAAACTCATGTATTTGTGATGCTGGCAACATCTTTGACACTTAGTCTTTAGTCAAAGAAGTGCAGGTATCCTAGTCAGTTTTAACCTCAGTTATTTATTGCTATCTCTTGTGTAAAGCATTTAACCTTGTTTATTTGCAGAACAAGTGCTTCAGTAAACTCAGAGTACCACCTGGGTGAGGAAATGAGAAGAAATTCTGAAAGAGTCCCCAGTACATTGCTGTTTCCCTCTTCTCTTTTCCCATGGACCATCTCTGCTTATGGGCTGACTTGGTCCCTACCCTCTGGGCAGAGCACTTAGCTGTGTAACAGCTGCACAGCTGCAGGGTACAAGTGAAACCCAAGAATGGAGTTACAGAATTAATCTTCTTATTAAAAAACATATATCACTTAACAACACTTTCTGCACATAGGAGTCAAACTATTTCAGTTTTCAAAGAAAATTAAATTCCGCTGAGAGTGATTTGAATTCAGCCCTCCTGATTTCAGAGAGAAGCAAACTCATGTACCACCCAGTGTCGCAGGACAGCTGCAAAGCACTGGCTGAACCAGGGAGTGGGGAAGGGGAGTCAGAGACTTTTAATCCCAAACAATCAATCCAAATTACTCTTTCTGCCATAAAACTCAGTAACAATATGCAACAGCAAAAGCCCAAGTTAATTTTAGGTCAGTTATGAATATAGCATGAAACAGAAGCACATTTGGATGTACTGTACAAATGAGAAAATGGAGACAATGGAGTGGGTATGGGTGGTCTCTCCCTAGCTAAATGATACCTCATAAAATCCCAGTTTCAGTGCTCAAAGATAGAATTCCTTTAAAAGGTGTTAGATGACACTAAACTAGTCCACCTCAAAACTTCAATTGTTTCTCCCCAAGGAGACAATCAGACATGAAAACCTCAAGGAGAGTGCAATAAACGCCCCTCACAATGAGCAGAAAGCCATGCTATTACTAAGAGAGTGAAATGTTGTAACACATGCAAATTTAAAAATTATAAAGCCAATGCATGAGCCTTTGCCTTTTAGAAGGCATCTTCCCATTTTTGTTCCCTCAAACACAGGGAAGAACAGTGATTTCCCATCAATATTTCCCTGTGGTACACTCTGTGTTTGGCTGGCCTGACAGCTCATGTGGAAAAAACCCTAAGGTAGACAAAGGGTTACTTCAGTAAACATGTTTGTTTTATACTTGGCTTAATATGGGCCATTTTCTTAATTTTAAGAAAAAAACATGGATTAAAATTTGTGAGAGTAGTGAGGAAGCACTTCATTTATGCTCCACCTCACTGTATTCACTCAAGCCCAGACTGCCATGCTGGCACCTTTCAGTCAGCTCTCATCACAAGGGGCATACCCTGCCTTAGGTGTTTCACCTCTGCTTAACTGGGAAAACATTTCTGTCATGATATGGAGAAACAACACGAGTGTCAGGAAAAACCCTGGTCAATGTAGAGCACGTGATATTATGTCCTGTATCACAGAAAGTGAAAAGTACGTGTTTCAGCCTCAAGGCTGTTATTTGCCTTCTTCTTGTTATTCCATATATTAATGATTTAACTAAGGTATTTCTCCTTCAGAGGGTAGGCCAAGTGACATCAAAAGAAACCTAAACAATACCAGCAAATTAGTAACCTTTGCATCTTTCCATACAGCAGTACATGTCACACATATAGTGAAAAAACTAAACAAGCTGCAAGAACTGTTATGTTTAACCAAGCGAAGGACCGGAGGCATTATTCTTCTAGCTAGGTCATAAGTATATGATATTTTACACCCTATCTGGTACACAGCTGGAACTTGCTCTCCTCTAGGAAAAGGAATCAAGTATCTTCTGTGTCTTGCACTCTTTGTACTGAAGGGGTCAGATGTTAAACCACTCATGCTGCAGCACTGGCTGCTTGAAGTACATTCATTATGGATATCATCTTGCCAGTGGCCAGGGCTTGATAAAGGTCAGTTGACCTTCCTGAGAATACTTCAAGCAGCAGAGGCAGCAAAGAGAAACAAACCCACACAAATTCACAATTCTTTTAGTAGAGCCATTTGTCAGGAGATACAAAAGAGTTTGTTGGGAGGAAATGCTTCCCCTGCAGAAAATGTCAGGCTCAAAGATCTGGGAAAGCACTGTTCTGGCAAGGGATGGCTGTTCACAAAGCATTACCTACCAGGCAAGGATTGCATAGGGATGTAAGGATGTACATGTGAAATCCAATTACTACCTGGAACGGAACAAGAACCTGAGGAGAATGCCTGCGTGAGTTGAGCTCTCAATAACAGAAGAGGAGGTGCAGCTTGCTCATCATTCTGGTGACAAAATCAGTCTTTTCTGCCTACACTTGTCCAGAGCCTGCCAAGATCAATGCAGAGACTCCCACTGACTGGGAGAGGCTGGAACCCATGGATTCAAATGAGCAGTGCACTTCAAGAGGTGCATCATTTCGTGTTTTGAATGCAATATAAACAGTGAAATAAAAATCACAAAGAGAGTGATTTGTTTGGAAACAATTGCTGTTTTTTATGCAGCGGCACTTGCCCATACCTGAAAGCTTCAAGCACTGCTTAGATGCATTCCTAGTGTCTTTATACTGAAGTGAGTTTAATTCTGTCACTGTGGCATTTGGCTCTTAACGAAGACCCGAGGTTTAAAGAGAGCTCACTATCTGCTGAGAACAATGTGCTTCTTTTGAAAGCAGAGATTTTTGTACAAGAAGCCATGCTTTTTCTGCAAACAGATAGTCACATGCCCATCTGCACAAAAATCCAACCACAATGTGAATGGGGAAGGCAAAGGCATGTACAGCTGTGGCACAACATCTGGATACGCATGCTGCAACAGACATTTAACAGGAGAGAGAAAACCCCTCAAAGTTTCTGGAAATCTTTCCTGAACTAGCAAGAGCATTCTCTCCAGCACTGGAGACTGCATGTACACATCTAGGTAGGCAGTAACACAAAGTGTCTAGGAAAAAATCAGGGGCATCCGGGAAGACAAGACACCCAGGAAGTATGAGAGTCTTTCCTATTTGAGATGTCTCTTGATCATCTCCATCATCTTTCCAGATCTTTGTTACAGAAAAGCTAAACTACAATTTGGTCACTGAAGGGTGACAGAGACCCAAACTGTCTTAATAGGAAAACATGCATTGCAACAGAAGCAGCAGCAGCAAATGGTTATTGCTATCATTGTCACATGAAGTTGAGCACTCCTCCAGCATTGTGACAAAATGTACATTCTTCACCAGGTATTCTATATAAAATCCTCACTGTCTTTTCCTTTTTACATGTACGATGGTAGAAACTCATCAAAGGTTTCAATTAAAAATTACTTCATTTGGGAGGGCAAAGACTTAAAAACTCTCTTCTATTTTGCCTTATCCATTGGGACCGAGTTTCACTCTGTTCCAAATAACAGAGCACAATGGAGCATTTGTAAGTGTACTTTATCTTTTATAAATCAATCTGACAGCATTAGAGATAAATCCACAGTCCCTTGAGGGTAAGATCAGTGCACAGTTGCATGTTTGTATGAGTGTGCACCTAGCATTAGTCTGAAAATATCAGAACCTCCTGACATAATGGGTAGTTGTGATCAAGGCAGAATAAAGCTTTCCACCCAGTTCCTAAATTTTTCTGTCGCCGTTAATCATCTCTGTTTGGAACAGTGTTTCTTGTTTACTAGCAAACAAGTGCCTGTAGACAGGCTAAGTATTTCTCTCTCAGTGCTACAGCACACTCATACCAGGATTCAAACCTGAACTGCCAGTGAGAGAGATGCTCTTCCCCTTCTCTCTCCCACAAAGTCAATGTGCCTTTTGTACAGCTGTCTTTCCCTGACACAGACCAGCAGGGCTCGCCTAAGGGCCCTATCCTAAGGGTCTCCTCTTTCCTTGACACAGGCTTGAATTAACGAGCAGCCCTCCCTGCACTGAGCCAGCACAATTAATCAGCATCACTGGATGTTGCCAACACCTGCTCAGGTGCACTGCCAAGGTCACAGCTCTGCTCTGCATCCTGATGGCAAGAGAGCAAAGCTCAGGGCGTTAGGCTGGTGAAAGCCCCACATTTGTCACCCTGCTCCTTGCAGGTGTTGTGCTGAAGGTATCCATCTTCCTGCTTGCACTGAACTGAGCTGATAAACAACGCACCTCTGAGAGCTGGAGGAGGACAGGGAAAGGCTAAAACTGAAACAGAGTGCAGCTGATGGTATAATGGCAGCTCTCTGGCAGATGCCTTTGGAGGTTAATTACCTTTCCAAAGAGTAACGATTCATCTTTTCACCCATACCATAATATCCTGCAATGCTAATTCTCATTTTGGAGACAGGAAAACTAATGACAGAGAAAAGGTTTTATATATATAACTCTAAGGAAAGGATAAATTTGCCATAATGGGGTACTAGACTCCATCAATAAAAACTCCTACCAAAAGATCACAACTCAGAGTATTCCCAGAACATAAATATTTTGTAGGATGCACCATCATTAGCAAAACCCATCAAGCTTTTGTTTCAATGAACAGCATCTGCCAGGAGCGTCTTCTCTGAAACAGACAATATTAAACAAAATTTGGTCTCTCATTTATTAAATGGGCAGCCTTCTGGGCTCATGTCTCAGGAGTCTTCCAAAAGCTTTAAAAAACAAAGAGACCTTTTGAGAGAGGCTCATCTCACTTGCTGCAATATTTTCCATCTTAAATACTCTGATAGGTGTTATGAAAGTACCAGTGTTTTGGACCTGCTGAATGATGTTTCTGAAGCCCTCAGCTATGCTAAGCAACTGCATACCCACCTTACTGTCCTAGAAAAAAGGAACTTTTTTTTGTTGCTGTTAAAGAAAGTAAGTAAATTAAGAGAGGGAAACCAGCTGTGAAGGGACTCAGGTATGAAGGCTTCAGTGTAGGACAAACATATCCTATCCATATCTTAGCTTAGCAGTGGGAATAATGGCCAGCCCTAGCCAGGTCTTTGGGCTCCTGACAGTCTGCTAGCAGGAGAGAGGGAAAAAGCACCTGGAAAAAAAATACTCATTAAAACACCTGGTTAAAATGCCTATTAACTTCTCTTCTGCTCATGCTCACCTCAAATATTTTGTGGTGTTAAAAAAAAGATAAAAATGTTAGCAGACAAAATATAATGCATCTCATGACAAAATTTCCTCAAGTCAAAAATTCATAGGCTGAACCCTATCAAGTTTTCCCTGACCTGTTTTTTTCAGCTAGGCTTGTTCTGTCCTCACTGCACTTCTGGTGTGCTGTACAGCTCCATGGCTAAAGGGCACTGGTGTGTCTATCACACAATCATAGAATAGTTTCATTTGGAAGGGACCAATCTAGTTCCAACCCCTCTGCCAAAGGCAGGGACACCTCACACTAGACCAGGCTGCTCAAAGCCCCATCCAACCTGGCCTTGAACTCTCCCAGGGATGGGGCATCCACAGCTTCTCTGGGCAACCTGTTCCAGTACCTCACCACCCTCAAAGTGAAGCATTTCTCCCTCATATCTGACCTAAAACTGCCCTCCTCCAGTTTAAAGCTGTTACCTCTTGTCCTATGTAAAAAGTCCTTGTAAAAAGTCTCTCCCATCTTTCCTGTCGGTTACCTCAGGTACTGTAAGGCTTCTCCAAAGTCTGCCTGGAGCCTTCTCTTCTCCAGGCTGAGTAACACCTATTTTTGAGCTCATTTCCATGGGAGAGGTGCCCCATTCCTCTGGTCATCTCTGTGGTCTCCTCTGGCCTCTCTCCAACAGGTCCACATCCTTCTTATGCTGGGGAACCCAGATCTTGATGAAGTACCCCAGGTGGGATCTCACCAGAACAGAGTGGGGGGAAGGATGACCTCCTTCAAGCTGCTGCCCTTGGTGCTTTGCATGCAGCCCCAGACACAGCTGGCTTTATGGACTGCAAACATGGCCAGATGTGTTTGCACATCAAGCTTCTCATCAGCCGACTACCCCAAGACCTTCTCCTCAGGGCTGCTCTCAATCCCTTCTCCACCCAACTGTATCCCAAGCTGTATTTGTGCTTGGGATCACCCTGACCAAGGTGCAGGACCTTGTCTTGGCCTCGTTGAACTTCAGGGCCAGTGAAGACTTACGGAAAAAAGTCCTTGAGGACCTCAGACTTCTTTATGTCCTGGGTAACTAGGTCTCCTATTTCCTTCCAGAGAGTGTCCACATTTTCCCTAGTCATCCTTTTATATTACTTTTTAAAATTTTTTATATTTTGTTTGTTTTTAAAGAGCCAGCTAAAAACCAAAGTCATCTTAAAACCACCTTTGAAATACTTTTTTTTCAACTAACTCTAGCCATGCTGAAATAGTCACTTCAATACCACAGGCAGAATGCTTTACCTTTTCAGGTGCTGGAGCAGCAGGATTGAAATGTCCTCTAACTCATGGCTGAAAATTATAGAAAAATCAATGCAAACCTAGTGAAGAGAAGGCAGTCCCATTACAAGAAAGTAATTTTCAGGCTCTCCTGTGGTACTAGCTTCCAGAAAGAAAGACACAGCATGTGGTGGGCAATGCTCTGCCAGCTGAAAAATTTTATGTCAAATATTCCCATTAGAAATTTATTTTAAATTAATGTGATTTATATAGAGAAGCTGGAAAGACCTGGTGTCATGTTCAAGCACTTCCCTGGACCTTCACAGCAAGCAGATTAAGGCCAGACCTGTGCCCTGAAGAAAACTGTGGGAAACGAGAGGCAAAAAGGCAAAAGCCAAACATTTCAGCAGCGCCTATTGATTTTCTCTGCCTCAGAATTTGTTGGTCCCTGCCAGGGCACATCAGCAGTGCCAGCCAATGGCAGTGCCATCCCTGCAGCCTTTACCCCATGGCCTCTCTGACCTGCTGCTTCTGCAGCTCTGGCCCTGGGTGAGCAGATTGTGACAGACAGAGCCAGCACTGCGAAGAACAAACCTCAGACTCCAGATTTTGTACTGGGAAAGCTGATCCACAACTCATGTGTCTTTGCAGGGTGTTACACTCCACAGTTTTCTTCCTTGTGCTTTAGGCACCTGTGCTGCTCTGAAGGACATTTCTCTCACAGCAGTGAAGCTTGCCTTGGATGCTGCTTTCATAAGATTTCAAAATGGTCTGACTTCCCTCATGGACATATGAGACAACGTGTCTCCTTTCTGAGGCACTGGGGAACATCAGGACAGCCTTCTCCAGCATTAACTCCTTCCAATTTTGCAAATCCTCCAGAGATAATGAATAGGAGCTTTCATCTGACTCTGCAAATGGATTAGCAAGCAGCAGCTCCCAAATATTTTAAATTCAAGTAACATTAAACTCAGGTTAAACTCAGTGCTGCAGAAAAGAAATCAATAATGTTTTTCCATGTTGATTTTCCTTTCCTCTCATTTCATTCCTCTCCTACAGCTGCTGCAGGGATACTGACTGCAGTATCTCAGATACTATACTGCAGTTGGCAGCATAACCTTACTTATGACATGCTCAGAAACAGATGTTTTTCTTCACATCTACCCTTCCCCTCCTACCTTTGGAGCAGAATAATGAGACACTCTGCAGCTCTGGTTCAGAGCATGGTTATTAAACAGCCAGGGAAAATGATGCTGGCACAGCAAACAGTATCGCTGAATTACTATGAAAGGTGGTGATGAGAAAATACATCTGCTTTGAAGGAGAAAAATGGTCTGTTTTCAGTCAAGAGCTCTTTCCTGTTAAACAGCCCAGCCCATCAGCAAAGTGTTAGCTAGTGTATACAGCAATTTGTAGGCCACACAGAGGGCAGCAGTTTGTGCCTAGAAGCTGTCACATACCTCCCATGGTGGATATATCTACCTAAGGACTGTTCACATGATGAAGAATTTATGAGCTGTGATTATTGGGGATTTGTTGTTTGTTCTTCTTTTTTTTTTTTTTTTTTGCCCCCTACTAATCTTTAGAGAAATGGAGCAAAATAATACAGTTTTCCCTGCAGTTTCTTCTGTGCAGGATGTTGATTAAAGCTCTGCTGCTCAGGAAGTTTTACCAGACCCTTCCTGTGTGCTCATTCTTGAGAGGCAGAGTCCTATTTTCCAGAAACACTGGCTAATTGCTTTGCTGGGAAGTTTGTTTTGCATGCCATAGAAAACTCCTGCGTCAGAGGAAGGGAAAGGCTGACTTGCACAAGCCCCTACATATTAGCCTGAACTCACCAACTTTCTGGAAAATCCCATGTCACCAAATCAATCACCTGCAGTAGCACCTTTTATTAATTTTATGATGTTTTGTGACACAGGAGATTTCATTTCCTTAGGTGAAGGTTGTCCCTATTGGAAGTGGTCATAGCAGAAGCTCTATGATCCTCCTTGACAGAAACAAGCAGAAAATGGTGGGCTCCTGCTTCCTCACCATAATTACCTAGCAAGGAAAGCCCATGAGCAGAACAACATTACCCTTCCTCTTCCTCACATGCTGGCTGTGCCATCACAGCCAGGGAAAGCTGCTCAGTGGTCACAGAATGCAGCTTTGAAATCCTCACCCATTCATGATGGATGGCCACAGGCATAAATGCATGTGTCCTGCAGCTCAGGATGGTCCCTGGAGACTGTCTGTACCTTCTCAGGGCCCTATCCAGGATGGTAGGAGGGGAAGTTTTAAACTTGAGTGAAATAATGGAATAAGGTGGAAGATTTGATCCACAGTGTCACTTGTGAGCACCAACACAAACCACAGAAGGATGTAGCTGTAGGATGCAGACATCAGGATGTTGTCTGTTTCTCTCTCTCTCACCTGTTGTGGTCTCTATCACCGTACTTTCAAGGTCCCTCCTAAGTACATGCACCTTCCCACATGAAAGATGAAACCACCTCTGATAAGTGACTTGTTAAATGCCACATGGGTGTTTGCAGCAGCCCCCAAACTATCCTTCTTTCTGCATTTAAACCATGGGCTGAATAAACTAAGCCTGTCTGTATCCTAGACAACAGCTTCAATGAACTGCAGCTGAAGGCAAGAAAAGGCAGGCAGGGATGAAGCATAACTCAGACCTGTACCTAACTTAAAATGGATTTGGGCCAGCTCTCCTCAACCTAAGCCTTATCCAGTGTCTAATCAATCTGGAGCATTTCTTTATTGGTTCATAGATGGGTCTTTTATGCAGTCTGCCAAGAACACCAGGCTATGTATCTCAGTTTAAGAGATTATAAATAAATAGAAGTGCCTTTTTCTGCTCTTTCAGACAGGAAAAAAATATACAGAAGAAAGAGTTAGTACTGCTCTGTGGCAAGTTAGAAGCAAAAAGGAGTGCCTCCAAAACAAATTCCAACAAAAGCCCTAAAACTCATTCTTAACATAATCACTCAAAATACATTATCTTTTTTTCTTATCCTCACATCAACCACCAGATCACATGGTTTATTTTGCAAGTTCCTTTTTGTTTTGCTAGCATCGATATACACTGCTGCTATGTTCTTCAGATATTATGATCTTTCTGTATGAAAATAAAAACATGTGCTTCTATAAGAAGAGATTCTTACATCCAGAGACTTCTTGACTCCAGAATTCAAGTTTAAGGAAAATTCTAAGGCATGGAGTAGAATTAAAGGAACAGGAATTGCTGTCCTAAAATGGTCATTCTTATAAATGAACTTGAAGACATGAAAACAGAATCCCTTCTTAAATATGAACTTCAATTTAAGATGTCCTCAAGGAAAAAAACCAGGGATACAGAATTAAAAGGACCACATTATTATTCATTTGGAAGGAAAACTGAGAAAAAAAATCCCAGGTACTCCACAGACTGGGTTGTTTGAGCTGGTGCAGTAAAGGAGCCAGGTGTTACTGCAGCCACTTTACAGAGGGACAGTGGAACAGTCAATAGACAGAACTCTCCATAAAGGCAAACAGTCAGAAACAAAAGACAGGTTTTCATCCCTTCCTATAACCATTAGGAGAAACACACTCTTCACTTGTCCTCTTTGATTATTTTAGAACATGATAGGCTATAACATCAGCTTTTTTTTTTCCAGACGTCCATTTAATCATATTTGTCATATTAAATATTCAATTATATCTCTTTTTAATTTTTTTTTTTTCAGTAATGGTCTGCATTCTGCTGTTTAATAGCATTCTGATTAAGGAACCAACCATTCTCTTGCCAACATTTCATTTCTCACATTCCTTAATCTAGATTTAGTGTGTGGGGGAGTCTAAGTGCTACCACTCCTTTGGTAATCAGCAATTTGTTATCACATTAGAGGTGGCCAAAGTATTCAAGCTAAGAGCTGCCACTAACCTAGATGTAAGCAGAAGGCATATTATTGAATTACAAGGAAGAGGCAATGGATAGCTGTAAAGGAAAGTAAACAATATGAACTTTCTCTTCAAAACCCATTATTATTATTTTGAGGAGTGAGGAAGACAGACTACTTGCAGCTGCCAAAACAGAGTGGGGAGTAATAGGTTTAGTAAAACACATTTAGACATGAGGAAGAACTACACAGAAAAATGAAGGATGTCAGATGACCTAACAAGGGAAAAGAAAAATATCCAACCCCCCATCCTCCCTCTCCATCCCCCCCAAAAATCCCCCAAACCCCAGCAACAGTAAAACCCAACCAAAAAAACCTCCCAAACACAAACAATCCTCCAACAACTACAGAAAAATAATCTGGGCTCATGGATTTGCTGCAGAGAAGGTGCAAAGGCAGGACTGGATCTGGCCTAATGTGCTGCTGTGCTGAAGGCATCTGGGGACCTGAGCCAGCACCAACTTAGGAAAGAGAACTTCTATGGTTCTGGTTTAGGGGCTTTAAATTGCACCAGACCCTGTGTTGTGCTAAACAGCCATTCCAGCTCAGGTGACAGCAAATGCACAGCATGTCTGAAATGCTTTTAATGTGGCAGTGCCCCTCTGCCAGTGCCAGAGTGAATATCAGAGCTGCTCTGCTTAATCCATGAAGTCTTTCCTATGGGAAGGAAGGATTCATGGTGATCCATTCTAAGTGTTATTTGCTCATTTTTTTCATGTGCAGGGTAACATAAAAGGGCATTAAGTTTACAAACAAAACTGTTATCAGCTCAAATCTCTGCTGGGGATGCAATACAAAGTTGTGTTTCTCTGGGTTCTGCCACAGAACTCAGCCTGTGACCACAAAGGCAGCCCTCAGAGAACCCTTCTGTGACAAGGCACTAAATGCTGTAATGAAGTGGGAGACAGGGAAATCCCTGACCCTAATGCTCAGATGAGCTACACACTGTATTTTTTTCCTTAATGTCAGAATCCACACTGACATTTGCCCATCCCACGTTTGTCTATCTGCAGGTGCAAAATCATATTAATCTTTGCTCAAATTCTCTTGTCATTTTAAATTGAACAATGATCTTAAATAATCAGCTGCCTGGATGAACTGTGCACTATTCAGACATCCTTTGTAAATGGTGGTTTTGTGACAACAGTTCCTCTCCTGCCTTTCTTCTTGACTGTTCACCTGACAAGATCACTTAGCTAAGGGTTTAGGGAAATAAGGCAATGTTTTCATAGAAGCACACGCACCTGTCATTTAAAAATCCTGCCATGTGGAGAGAGTTGGACTTTAAAACAAGCACTAAAAGTCAAGTTACATCACATGCTGCTCCAGGCAAACTTGAATCATCAGCCTTGCACAGAGATGGGAAAGGTGAAGCCCTTGCAGTGCTGGCCCAGATCCAGGTGCCCTTCTTCCCCTTATGGTTCTCCTCACCATGGGGTCACTAGCCCAGGCCACTACTGATCCTGCTGGCCTGTGCACCTCATGGGCTTGCTCGTACTCTAAGGTGAAAGGTACCACCTATTCAGAACAAGCTAGTAGCTATTGCAGCCATGCCAACTTCTTTCCCTGCTGGGAAAGCTTTGTGGCAGCTCTTGTCAGCCCTTTCTGGTGTGAAGCTGGCAACCTCCCAGTGCCACTGCCTTGTTGGTGTCCCCTGGATCACAGGGGTGCCACATGTGCTCCAGGGCAGGGCACTGAGCAGCAAATTGCACAGCTCACATGCACGTGCCACACACGCTCCTCCACTGCAATCCTGACTCTGCAAGGCAGCGATGATTCCCTGAAGCTGTGGAGTTACACCAATGTGTTTATGAGAAGTGTGCTCCAAAAGTCCACCCCCTCACTTCTCTGTTTGAGGATGTAAAGCACCGAGGTGTAATTGTTTGTGATGGCACTTCTAGATGATTTAACACTGGATGCAGTAAAATGCACCAAGCTTTTCTGTAGAGGACAAGCTGGCTTTGTCTGAAACACACAGCATCACTTTCCTCTCCAATTTCTAGGAACACACGAGAAACAAAAGGAAAAAAAGATTTAAAATCCTTAGCCTTTGTCAGTTTATTGTGTGGAACAAAGGCAAAACAAAGCACATGTTATCCAGGAATGTGAATGAAATGCTCCAGAGAAAGACAAAACCAACTGCTTGTTGTATCCTCCTTCCCTGCAGACTGACTCAGTGCCTGCTGTCCTCTGTGGACAATCAATCAGGCAGCTCCACTCCCACCTCCGTGAGGATCAGCTGCTCGCCTCAGACTCTGTCATCTCCCACAATGAATGAGAGAGGCTTCAGCTTGTGGGCATGGATGCTCAGGATGTAATGAACCTGACAGCAAGCAGCTGCACAGGCTGGAGCCATATATTTTGATAGCATGTAAAACACAGGGTGAATTGCCTGGGATGTCTCATGAGGCATTTTATCAGCCAAAATTTCATTAAGCATCAGAAAGAAAAATAATAAGAACAATTTAAGAAAATCAACCACAAACAACCTGAACCAAACAAAAAAAGCCAAACCAAAACAAGAACAAGAAAACCACGCAAAAAAACCCCCAAACCCATGCTACCCGGAAACCTAGAATAAAATCCACTCTCCACAGATTATTTTAAAATGCCTACAAGATTTTGTCCAGTAACTTCAATTTTCCTCCTGTTTCCTCCTGAAAAATCAGCAAGAAAAGCATGTTTATCATGAACTGAAACTTTTATAACCAGGATTCACAGTAACTATGAAATTATTTTTTCCCAAGTGACATGCATCTTCCAGGCTAAAACCTGAAGGAGGTGGACATTGACATCTTAAAACCTACTAGCCTACTAGAAATTAATCTGGCACGTGGTAGCTAAACAGCATAAATGAAGGTCTAATCCAAAGTCACTGAAATTTTTTCATGGTTTTAACAGATTTGGGAACAGACTCCTGATTAACATAAGTCCCCAATCCTGCAATTATACTTTGGCAGAGGTCTGTCTCCACAGCTCCAATGTCAATCCTGCTGCTGGGTAGTATTTTAGAAGTCTCACTAGGAGTTTGTGACTGAGACACATCTTCATTGTAACCAAGGGATTAGTATAGACTTTGTGTGGAAGTGAAAGGGATCTGTGCCCCAGTCCCTCTTTGCCTGTCTATGGAAGAGCAGACTGCACTGCTCTGTTGGGTTGCTTGCAATGAGTTCAAAATGAAATTCCTTTCATTAAGCTTCCAGTGCCCTTACAGTTGGCAGAAAATTAGAAGTTTCCTTTAATTTACACCTGTTCTGTTATTAATGTCTCTGCACACAATCCATGCTGCACCCACTCTCCACACAGCCCACAGAACTTTGATTGGCAATGAATGTGTGGGCATCCCAGAGCAGCAGAACCTCAAATACTTCCACTCTTTCATCTTCCTCACCCTTACTACTATTGAACTTGAAAAAGGTACATGTCCAGTTCAAAGCATCCTGTCTTAAGAGGTTTGTACACTCTTGGTATGGAGTCCCTAAAAATTGAGTTATTCTTACACTTTTACTCTCTTTTTTTTTGTATATGCATGTCTCTGTAAGAGGATGCAACAGTACTTGTGGTATTAATCTCTTCATTTTCAAATATGCAGTGCTGAGGATAGGAGAGCATTCCTCTTTGCTTCTTTGACCCCATGTGGAAGCTTCTCTAGAGGACTCAAATATGCCATGCCAGATGGACTTATTTCAGCAATGGACCTTTGCCATAAACTGTCTGTCAGTGGTAAGACCGGAAAAGCCCAGAACTGAGCTATTGTGAGTTAGGGGTCTTCACCTGTTATTTTTTGTTGATCCATAGATAACTAATACCACAAATAGGCAATGTTGAATTGCCCAAAAGGTTAATGTCACTAATTATCTTTCAGGTCTACTTTAGAGATGATTTCCAGATAATTGATAAAAGCGATGAGATTGTTACAAGTCTGCTTGAAACTCCCTTCCCTCAAAAAATTCTCCCTAAATTTGTCAGTCTTTGCCATCCATATTTGATCATACTTCTCTTTTGATCTAAGTTACTGGCACCAATTGTTAGAAGATAATTCTTTTTTGCAGCTCTTCTGTGAAAGAAGCAATTTTTTCTTTGTTAGCCAGGCTGACAGAAATGCCTCTAGACTGGTTTTAATTTGCTTAATTACATAACTTGTCTGGATTTTATAGCATGGCTTTAGGAGAACACAGAGCCTGGGGAAAAAACTCAGAGTGGACTGCAGCTGTGAAAACTCTCATTGACCACTGGTGTGTCTTATCCCTCCATGTATCTCCCTGGCAGTCCCTCATCCTTCTGGCTCCTTTATCCCTTGTACATGAGGCTGGCAGCAGCACAGCCAATTAGTGGAGATTAGCAGACCCTCTATCCCATAAGTTTCAGTGAATGGAAAAAAAAATTATATATATATATATATTTAAAGATCAACCAAGGGTTAGCAACCAGTCTGCACTTTCTTTTTCACATCATATTGTGCACCATAAATAACCACCTATACATATATTCTGCTGCTCAGCAACAACTTGCAACTTTCATTGTGGTCTTGCAGCCAGCTGTGTCAATGCCTTTGTCCCATTCTCTAAGTGAGATGTCCAAATACCCATTTTAAAAGCCTCTATCACCTTTCTCTCTTGACTTGACAGGCATCTCATTGCCCCCCACATCTCCTCGTGCATTGTGCATACATGTATCTGCCTCCTTTCACAGATCTTCACATGAGTTCTTGACAAATTAATCAGTGCATTGTCCTCTCTTCACAAGTGGCTGTCAACAAAGCAGATGGTGCTGTCCCTTCCAACACCTTGTCTCTCACATCTCTCTCTCAGCCTGTGTCCTGCAGTTTTCTGACAGGAGCTGCTGCATGGCTTTATATATATTTAATAGTATTGAAGAGAACAGACAATGCCACAGGACATTGCTTATCTGGTCACAGAGATAGTTGCAAGAAGTAGATGAATGAACAGAAATGCATCAAAACTCAATCCTGAAAAGCTCTGAGGATGACTAATAGTCTGTTGGCACAGGACAATGTCTCCTGGGAAACAATTTGTGAAGACTCAAGAGTGCCCATGGTCCCTACTCAGGCAGGTTTAACTTGTACAAGAGGGAACTGTCACCCTTCCCTGAAATGGCCTATAGTTTTCCAACTGAACCTTGGAAATCTGGAGATCACAAAGCTTAAAGCATCTAAAATGCCTTATGGTTTCTATGAATTTCCCTTGATTTCCCTCATATTCCCCAAACAGAATGAAAACAGACAAATGAAAACAAAACCATAAATTGTTCCAACGGCTAAACTTTCCCTTCCCTGGTATTGCTTTTTCCAATACACCCCAAAATCCAGTTTCCAGGACTAACTTTTTAAAATGGAATTTATTAATGAGAGATTTCATTTGGAAGAGTCATTCTAATTAATACCAGCAAATACCAGCAGTTCACCTCACCCTTCCTCCCCATTTTGATCTGCTGTTGTGTAATAGACACTTGGAGTTCAGTGGAAACTGCTGGAAAAAGAAATTAGGAGTCCCTTTGACGCAGAATACCTAATCCAAACCCACACATCAAGTCCTCACAGAGAACCCTCAGTTGAAAAGACACCCCTCCGTTGAGACCACCTACTCTACATCAGCCAACACCAGCTTATTCCACTGGTATCAGACATCAGAGCCATCAAAGAAGTGTGTAGGAAAAACTCATCCCTAATACTCAGCTCTGGCTGATGAATCAATATCTGTGATAAGATCAGTGTCATCCATGAATGAGATTTCTACTGTGGCAAGCATTAACAAGAAGCTGAGAAATGGTGCTGTGAACTCAGTGTGTCACTGAAACACCCACACCACATCACTGAGTGAGGAAGAACAGACTTCAACATCTCTTTTATGTGAATTTGAATGCAAGAGGGGCTATTCCATTTATAAAGCAAACATCCATTTAATATGCAGATTTTGCTACAGCCTCACTGCCTGTATAGAAAGGGCTTCAGCCCTCTTTCCTTGCTCAGGGGTTCTGGCTATGGCATTTCTGAGCTTCCTGATCCTGGAGGACACTGATATACCCAAACAGGGTGAACTGGGACCCAGCCTGCTGATCTAATGACTGTGGTCCTTAGGATTATTGCCAGACAGAGACAAAGGCTTTTCAGCAATGTAAGCAAAACTAAACTCTGGAGTGACAAAACTGGGATAGACAGCCAGAAACAGCCCTCGAGAGTCTGGGAGGCTGCTCTTCTGACCAGAGAAAAATGAGCTGCAATGGTAAGCCCTGCCTGTGGAAAGACAGGGAGTGCTTCTCTGCTATTAATACCAGTGGCTGCTGTCACACAGCTCCTCCCTTCATAGCAGCAAAAACCTTACTTTATGGGGCTCCAGGTCATGGTCTTTTATGGTCTTTTTCTCCTTCTAACTAACAAGGTACTGCCCTAGATGGGAGCTGGTTTTGGCTACGCATAGGGCCAATCACCATGGTGCTGCTTCTTCTGGAAGCAGCCTTCTGTTTGGGACTTTGAGAAGTGAGTAAAAAAGAAAGCTCAGGACAGGCTGCAAAACTTTTCAGTCATATTTGAAGTCTTAGCTCCTTTTCCTCTCCTGCTCAGCTAAAACTGTGCAGTAGATACAACACAAGGCACCCAAGTCCTTGAGGAACAGTCCCACTTCACAGGAAAGGCAAGAAGGAGGACCCCAAAACTGCAAGCCTGTTAGTCTCACTTCAGTGCTTGGTAAAGTTATGGAGAAGATGATTCTGGGAGGTACTGAACAACACCTGAAAGACAATGCAGCTATAGGTCACAGCCAGCATGGCTTCCTGAGAAGAAAGTCCTACTTATCAAACCTGATTTCCTTTTATGACAGGGTAATCCATCTTGTTGATCAAGGGAAGCCAGTTGATGTCATCTTCTTGGATTTCGGTAAAGTTTCAATATTGCTCCTCACAGGATCCTTCTGGACAAAACATCCAGAGCTGGATATTATGGGCTGACAATGGGTGACACCAAATCGGAGGCCTGTCACTAGTGGAATTTCACAAGGCTCTATTTTAGGCCCTGTGCTCTTCAACATCTTCATAAATGACTTGGATGCAGGACTGGGAGGGATACTGAGAAAGTTTGCAGATAATATAAAACTGGGAGGAGCCTTTGACTCCTCAAAGGCAGGGAGGCCCTGCAGAGAGACCTTGACAAATTAGAGCACTGGGCAATCACCAATCATATGAATCCAAAAATGGCTAGTGCCGGATTCTGCACCTGGGGTGGGATAACGTGGATGTATGGACAGACTGGGGAATGAGGTCCTGGAAAGCAGCACTGCAGAAAGGGACCTGGTTGATGGAAAGTTGAACATGATTCAGCAGTGCCCTGGCAGCCAGGAGGGCCAACAGTGTCCTGGGGGGCATCAAGGTAGATATAGAAAAATGATCTTCACCCAGAGGGTGGTTGGGCACTAGAAAAGACACCCCAGGGCAGTGGTCACAGGACCAAGCCTGACACAGTTCAAGAAGCATTTGGACAACACTCTTAGGGACATGGTGTGACTCTTGGGCATGGTGCTGTGCAGGGCCAGGAGCTGGACTTGATAATTCTTGTGGGTCCCTAGCAACTCAGCATATTCTGTGGTTCTGTAATAACTTTTGATCTCAACGAGATAGGTTTATCAGAGTAGCTACTGCTAATCAGGGAGGGGAGTGGAAGGTATTTCCCATGGATAGCAGCGCTTTCCCACAAATATAATATTCCTCCTCTGCAACCCATTTCTGCAACCCAATTCTCCCCATACCTATACCCCCTCCTGCCCTTTATGTTGTCTCTGAGAGTCTTGACACTGACTTATACAAGCAGCTTTCACTTCACTCTTTCAGCAATTCTTGCAGTTCAAGAGGTTTGAAGTCAGACACAGTGTTAGACAGGAACAAATGCAAATGCCTAGGGCTAGACCTGTTTAGATTTCAGCAAAAATATAAATCACCTCTGATTCTGTTTTTATTTGCTGCCTTAAGCTAGTCATTAAAACATTGAAAACAATCTGGGTGCAATCATTTTCTTCTGATCCAGCTCCTTTCCCCTGTAATCAGCACTCCAGGAGAACATATGGGCTTCCTCTGTCACTTGGCCTCTGATTTATGCTGTGCTAAATCTCCTGGAGTCAACAGACTTCCCCAGGAGCCACACTTGGCTTCATTGCATGTGAGCAACCACTGAAATTAAATGAGCACCTGTGTCACAAAAAGGTCGCCTTGTAGGACTGTTCCTCGAGGTGGGGAGGATGTGACAGTGATGAGAGGGTGCAAACAGCTCCACCCCACAGCCCCAGTGCACTGATGGCTGGGAGAGCTGGCAATCCACTTCCCTAAGCAGGTGCTCAAAGTCTCAAGCGGCCACCAAAAAACTGAACACATCTAGTTTGGGAGAAGGAACTTCAGGAGGTTTCAATTTTCAAGTCTCTGTCTGTTTGGATAGGGAAGGTTAAACTTTTTCATGGTATGTTAAGCAAGGAAGAAATTATCAGGAGACCAACAAAGACAGAGAGCTTTGAAGAACTGCACTGTAGGTTTAAAATGCAGGTTAGTCAGAGCTGTCCCCAAGAAGAGCTTTCTCATCTAGTGGTGTTAATTCAGGTTTCAGCTGCACAGTCAATCAGTGCAAATAGTCTCTGCCTGGGATTTCTTCTGAGCTCCTCCTTCAGAGCCAATTCCTACTCTGCTTTCTGTTACAACAGGTTTGTTTATACTCCTACTGTTGGCAGACCCCAGCCAGAAAGAAGAAGTTAACAGGGTACAACCTTTTCCCCATCATCTGCATTCCCCGTGCTACAGTCACTGAAGTTTTAGAGAAGTTGCATTTAGAGTTTTCTCCTGTCAAAACTTGTAGAGAAAAAAAAAATCACCGTTTTCTCCACTTGTAAAATGTGTACAGAGATATTACACTGCTAATCCTCAGCATTTCCGTATCAATCAACTCCACTCAGAAACACAATATTCTCTGAAGCTGATGCCTACAACTTTCTATTACTGATCCTCACATTTTTAAACCTTCCAGGATAAAAGGAAGAACAGCTTCCTAGGACTGCTTATGTCTAATTAGGTGAAAGGAAGTTCATGAAACCTGAAATTCACATCAACTGTGACAACAGAAAAACAGTTCCTAAGACAAGAGAGCAAACCTAGAGACTTTTGTGATAACTAGAAACAGGTAAGCCAGAAAAGGCAGGGTTTCGTTTGCTTCACAAAAATCTGGATCTGGGATGTTTCCCCTTATTCCCACTGATTGGTTGGATGAATACATACCTTGCTTATCCCATGCCTGTTAGATCTGTGCAAGTGCCCAGTCAATGCTTATTGATAGAAGCAGTAGAGCCATGCTCCTCTCTCTCAAGGAGAAGGCACTGATTACCACTTTTCCCTCAAGGGAAACTAGTTTTACAAATGTTTACATGCCTAAGTTATTGTGACAGAGATTTTGTAAACTGTGAACAAAAGCTGATTTACTCAATTGCCATGCTCCTATTGACCTTATTGGAATATCCTCCTGGTGAAAATCAATTCTTCATTTTTAAACCAGAACACTTAACTATCATCCACATTGATTTAAACCTATCTCAAACTGCAGCGATGTTGCACTCAGAAAAAATATGAGGCAGAAGTTATCCCTTCTGCAGTAAGCATTCTCACACTGTGCAAGCATTTCTGACTGGGCAGGTTTTCCCATTGAAGGACCTTTCCTTAGGAAGGTAAACCAAATATTTGCTGGATAGCATAAGTGTTATCCTAGGGGATATTTAGCTTCAATATGATGTCTTGCCACCTCTCTTGGGTAATAATTACAGTTATGGTAAGATGTTAGTGTAGCTCCAACCCTCCCCCCCTTTTTCTTTTTCCATTTGACATTATGTGTAGGGCTTAGGGATGTGCATGGATGATGTTTCTGGGCAGTCACAAGCCTCCAGGGAGGGAGCAGTGAGCTCCTGTGAGCTGAAGCAAGCAAGTGCCCTTCACCCCTGGAGCTCACCTGACTCAGGGCAGTGAACCAGCAGCAGCAAGGAGGTGCCTGTGCCCTGGCAGCTCCTGCCTGCACAGGCTGCAGTCACTGGCTGTGGTCTGAGTGCACCCTCAAGCTCTCTGCAGGCAGCAGGGCACAGAGACCACTTTCCAGTGCACCTAGTTCAAAAAGAGTTGTCTTTAACACCTAGTTGAGTTTTTTTTATTCAAATCTATTTGTTATATTTTTTAATGATACACCAAAAGTCCAGCATCCACACTTTCTACCACATTAAGCAGGAAGTCACTGTGCTGAAACACAGTATGGTAGTGAGAAAGAAATATATAGATTTCAGGGCAAAAAATTAAAAATCTGTACTGTCATGCATTTTCATTCTTTGATTTAAGGATTTTACATGGTTGGTTACTATCTTGCTGACTGCACGTGTTCACATCAAATAGGAAAAAACCCCTCCACCCAAATGTAAAAGGGAAGATTCCTTTGTCCCTTACTAATGGGATGAATATGTAAAATTCACGTGGACCAAGTCAGCCCACTGCATTCCCACATATCTTCAAGTTTATTGGCTTGTGAGCTGAAAACCAGGCAAAAGCTCTCAACCAAGGAGCCTGATGATGAGTGCCTTGGAGATATTACGAGTGAAAATGAGGCCTCTTGTCTTTATTCATTTCTAGTTAAATATGCAGTATCTTATCTGTCACAGGTAGTAGGGGAAGAACCACTGGCTCCCCAGGATAAAAACCTTCTTTCATATTAGTAAGTATCCAGGAAAGGAACTGTTTTCACAGTAAATTATACAGCTATCTGTGGCTACAGAAAGGCTGGCTGCCTATCTAAATAAAAGGATATTAAAAGCAGGGATCACAGTGTAAAATGTGTATGAGAATAAGCAGAACATATCTGCGGGAGGAGTAGATGTATCATCACAGAAAAATACTGGAAAATAAAAGCAATAAAGTTGGCAAAGCTGCTGCTTTGCTTTTACCACTTTGAAGCCATCATCTGTCGAAAGTCAATTGAAGGAAAATGATAATAATTGTTCCCCTCAAGATTCCCTGAATTTGCTCATTCTGGCCCTGGCAAGAGAACATTCCCACCAAGTTCATGTAATAACAGTTGAGTATTCCCAACTCTGAAAAAACCAATGGCTGATTGACATAACACTAAAGAATGAATGAGGCAATCAGGATAGCTGCTCTTTGCCAGAAAGCAGCATCTTTTCTTCACTCTCCAAAATCTAGAACAGAACTGCCAATTCATGAGAATCCCCTCTTTTGCCAATTCTTTGCCTTACTACATCAGCATCTCCCTCACCTCCCCCACTGAAAGTGGAAAATTAATTTTTAACACACATTTATTAGATCACCATTAAAAACTACTGCTGAACTACTATTTCAGGCATCTTTTCCACAGTCCTCTTTCAAAACAAAACAAAATAAAAAAACCAAACAAACCCAAAAAGTCAAATTTAACAGCTAACCAAAACAATACAGAAGAATCTAAGGATCTTTGATCCATTTCAGTCTCAGGGAATTAACTAACATATTTACTAACCTCCCTGTTCTCTAATCTTTGTGTAGTTGAAGACCCAGCCATGAAATAGAAGGATCAATAGCAGCTGGTGTTAACAGACATGGTAGCCACTGTGGGCAAAGAAATATTAGCAGTCCCCCAAGGAAATTGCTGTAATCACTCAGCCATGTATTTAGAGCGAGGTGTTCCAGAATTTCTGCAAAACCATTTGGATTGCTGGATCATTTTTTTAAGTAAAGCTATGTTTTCTCTTAATTCCTACAAAACCTTTATGTGCCTGTATTTAAGACTCTAATAACAGTACAAAAGAAATAGGAAAATAAGTATTTTGACAGTAAAAAAGAGTTGTGAAAGACATGTTCTCCATACAGTCAGCAGAAAATCTCAAAGTGAACAGAAGCCTTATTCTGCAACCCACAGATGTCCCTCTCTTCATTGCAGGTCCTCACATTTTCCTGCATGGAGCTTTCCCCAGATTTCCCAGCTGTACCAGACCAAAGGCTCTCATGAGACCCAGCATAGGCCAGCTCTGATTTTTTACAATACAACCAAATCCTCATTAATAAAACCAGTAAAAAGGAAGACACTGTGCATTCTTCAAGTATCCAGCTCTTTAAGGTAATTTTGTTTTAGGAGCTTAATACACAATCTGCTAATTTTTTTTTAAGGAATCAATATTTACTTAAGAACAACAATAGCACTTCCAAGGCCTTTTAAGTTATCATACCACTGTGATGCTAATCTCTCTTAATGAAAACAAATTACTTCCACAAAGGATCAGCCTTTTGGGCATGATTCTGATTCTGTTTGCACTGCTTTATTCCAGCAGCTGCAGCTAATGGGGTCTCTACTGATTTACACCCACCATCAGGGTAAGCTTCTTTCCATTCACAGCAAGCACAGTGCATGTGGTGTTGCTGGAGCCCAAATGATTTGGAATACAACTGAGAGTACTCTCAGAGTCTTTCAGGTTTTTTAACTTTTATATCATGCTGCTTCTGCTCATATAAGAAAATGAAAGCACAGTGTACTTGTGTAGCGTAACTAAGCAACAAGGCACAGCAGGGAGACCCAGTTATCTGGTGCTAATCATACCCCAGGGATGTGAAGCTTATGAATTAAGGGCCATTTTAACATTTATCATATTTCTCTTAATTTAAAGGTAAAAATAAATTATTTCTATAAGCTGCTTTGATCCCTGGAAAATGTCTCCTGACATTAAATCCACTCCATCTGGCTCTCAGAGATTACTATACCACATACTTGCCACTCAAAACACTCAGTCCAGAGCACTAGGTGGTCCTCATCACTCACCCATATCAAACATCCTAGTCCAGAGTCACCTCCTCCCAGACCTGGTCTCTGTACATCACTTCTGCAAGTCCACGAGTCCTGGGCTAGCCCCAGAGGGGTGTAGGACTGATGGAATGCTGCCTTCATGCCTGCAAGGATTCCAAGTTTAAATGTCTCCAAGCAGTAAATGAAATGAATTAAAATGCCAATATGTAATTTATGACAGTCTGCTAAAAAGCTGCATTTCAGCTCTGTTGGAGATGGGAGCAGTCCAGAGTTCCTGCAACAGGTTACATACCAGCATGCCTCTCTCCCACCAAAGCAGAGCAAACAAAAACATGCACAAGGGAGTGCAAATGTAGCCTAGGCTCCTTTTGGCTCAGTTCAAATAGTGCCATCATATCTTCTTATCACAAATGCTGGGACCACAGGAACTCAGGGAAATGATGGCCTCAGTTCAACGGCAGCATGAACAGAGTAGTGTCACACACACAATGGCTGCAGGTGACAGCATCAAGCTTTGTACTTAGCCATTCGGTGGGAAAATATATATTTTAAAAACTATTTAAGTTTTTACTTTATCCTGCCTCAAGGCAGGGGCTAAATGATCTAGTTAACACCTATGTTCACCTTCTAGAGTGTTTTATGTATTTTGGTTTATTCAGTTTGCTCTAGTCAGAGCAAGTCATCCCAGTAAGGTGGCATGAAAAAGCAGAGACAACGCCAGTGCTGTGTGTGAGATCAGTGATCAAGGTTCTTCAGTGGCTGGACACAAGCTGCAGCAGATGGCAGCTCTGTGGAATGGAAGTTTAATCTTTGAGCTCAGATATTAGAGACAGGACTGCCTACTGTTGGGCACAGGCCTACACATGCAGCCAAAAGGTTTGTTGCACAAGCAATGCCAGAAGGCAATTATCACAATTAGGTCATCTTTTTGACCCATTTTAAATGGACTAATAGCAGGGGTTATTATCAGCTTGTGTCTTGTTCCAGCAATGATCTAGATCCTCCTGCACACTAAGGATTCAGCACAAGCTGTACAAGCACAGAGATAATTTTTGTCTAATTTGTCATAGTGCTGACCTAAGGAAGAGGAGCAGGGGATTGCAGGTAAGGAACAAAGGCAAATCCCGGGCCCAGGGGTGACCAAGGCTCACAAATCAATGGCAGAGCTGTCTGCAAGGGCTCTTTGTTTTCGTGACTGTATAAGTAATGGTAATATCAGCAGTTTGTGGCTGCTGCTTCATCTCCTTGCACAATTTCTTATGGCATGTGGAATAAGGCAAGGGAATATAGCAGTGCATAATTATCCTTCTCAATTCTAACACTGCCCTCCTGGGCAAGAGCTGAATCTCAGTGTTGGGAGGTCGGCTTTTTTGTTAGCAGTGGGTACCCTGGAAGTGAAGGCACCCAGAAGCAGAAAACTGAGCTCATTTGAACCAAGAGGGAACATGAGCTGCTGCACTTAACACCAGGAGGAAAGAAGGTTTCCACTTGGAGACTGACACAGGAAAACACACATTTCCCAGAGGAGCTAGGAGAATGGATACTGTTGCTCCTGCAGTGCCCCATGCAGAAATAACCAGGAGAGGTTTGTCAACACCATCTTTGCCCTCATCCTTGTGTCACTGCTTCCAGCTCTCTCTCCAGCACACCACAGCTCCTGCTCACCACCACGGGGTGCTCCAAGAAGGGTTAATGCTTTCTGGAGCCCCAGGACAGAAAGTTCAGCTTGCTCCTCTGCCATTGCTGCACACAGGGCTATTAGTGGGCCCCTCCTTTAGGCTGATAGTGCAATGGAACCTGCCAATTCATTGACTGCCATTAAATCAGGCTGAATGGAGGATCAGCCAGTAAATCAAGAGGAAGATCTTGTTAGTGCCTAGGTACGGCCTTTGGTTTTTTTAGGTTATGCAATTCTGCTTCATGGATACACAAATTGCAGAGTGTGAATCATTAATATCCAATCTGGGGAAGCTACTGGAACGTAACTGCTGAGTAGGCAAATGAAAATATAAAGCTATCAGCAATATACTAATTTCGTAGTGCTCCACACAGAATAAGCAGCAGTAGTTTATAGATACAAAACTCCCTTGCCTAGAGGGCCAGCCTTCCTTTTGCCTAGATTAATTCCTAAGAAAAGCCTAATACTATCTGGCACTTTTCAGATTAAAGTAATTTGTTTATTTGGAAGACTGAAGAGAGTTTCCTTGTAGTGGCAAGTGAAAAGACAGCCTGAGGAACTGAGGTACCAAAAGCATCACTTTGCATTTCTCTTGAGAGCACTGTCACTTAAATGCCATCATTCACTACCTCAGATACCATTCATGTTTTGCAAGGTACGGAAAAGACATAACAGGAGACACAGAAAAAAATCCTTCTCCTACTTCATGAGCCATTGTTCCTGGATATTATTGGTCTTCTGCCAGCATAAGTGTAGCAAAGATTGTTTTTTGGCTGAGACTGATCCAATACGAACAGGTCTGCATAGTCAGAGAAGAACCAGAGATGCTGAGAGAAGCCTTGCTTTGATTACATTTTATGGATCTGTACAAGGAATAGGTCAGGCAATGTCTTACTGAACATGAAGATTAAAGATTCTCCAAGGAAATATGAACTGAAATGGAATTGGGATTTTTACTTTTAATATCCTAGTGTTTGCCATCTGTTATTTGATGTCCTGAATTTTTATTTAAACCCTGTTTGACAAACAGAGCTCTATAGAAAAAAATTAGAAGTTAAAATGAACACAAACTCTCATATAACTCTTATCTGTATGTCTTCATCTACATTGATTTTATGTAGTGGTTCACAAACCTGAGGTTGTCATAAAAAAAGGATCAAGTGTGATAGTCAACCTTAGAAGAAACTTTTGCTTAAAAAAATTTCCTGACATTCTGGGAGGAAACATTATCTTGTTTTACTCCTCATCAAAAACATTGCAGAAGGCAGCTGTTTCCTTCTAAATTTTTACCATGCTGCACTTCAAGGATATTTCAGGAGCACTTTTTGTGGGTTTACAAGCATATTCTAGATACAGATACTTTTCTCAATCTCTCCAGAGTAGATGTACAGCTTTAACATCCCTCAGTTCACCTGAAGAAGGGGTTCACCTCAATATCTCACAGAAATGAGCCTGATATTTTTGTGCTAAGGTTTCTTTGGGACACATTTATTTCTTTCAGTACCTTTTGAGAAAGTTATTTTCTTATGTAAAAGGTGCCTGGAAAGTCTTACACAATATTGCACAAGGTTTGAAGCCAGCCTCCCCACCGCTGAGCACAGCACCACTCAGCTAAGAACCTACTTTCTTCTAGGTTATTGTTTCAGGAAAATATAACTCAGATTAATCTGAAATTAATACTTGGGTGCTTCATACTTCACTGCAAAGTACCAGGTTCCTCAAGAGAGCTGCCACATGATGATTTTCACTTGAGATGGGTACATTTTAGCAGAGCTGGGCAGCCATCCCAAAGACTGCTTTTCATGCAGATTTACCATTAGCCATCACACAGTAAAATGATAAAGAATGCTGCTCTGGCACCTAAGAATTTCAATTTGGAAAAGCCTCAATAGCAGCTAATTAGTAATGGTGTTAATGGCCCCCAAAATACATATCAATACTGAACTGTGGAGCTGGAAGCCCAACAGAGGTCACCAATCCTGTATCATGAGATTAGTGCCTGCTCTGAAAAGAACCGTACATTTTTCTTGCTTCATCTATTGTCTGTCTTTTATATTGGCTTAAAAAAATAATAAACCCACACATTACTTTGAGGGAAAGTAAAGCTGCAAAGAAATAAGAAAACAGCTATTACCTCTTTTGTATGTGCATTAAATGGAATCTAACTTACAAAACCATGCATGGGAGATGACCTTGTTTTTCTTACTAATTTCTCCCACTTTGTTTCACTTAAGGAGTATGAAAATCAAATTCTTTTTGCCTGGTAACAAATAACCAACACCAGAAACCTTGTGAGGGTTGTGAGTGTCAGGGGAAATTGATAGGGGACTGAGTGAATTTCCCTAGTGGAACAGCACATCAATGACTCATTCAAATTGTCACCTGAGACCCCTAAAAGTCAGTCCAGTGTCAAACATTCTCACCCCCTCTCCTCAAGTAAGCTTGTTTATGGTTAGGTCCTCATTACCCTTCCATTAACTTCAGACTGACAGCCCACCAGATATAATCCAGTTAGTAACAGTAGAGATCCATCAATACATGAGGCATCACCCTCATTTGGGCTTGCCCTTCTAGTGCAAGTCCTGTATTCCAAAAGGAAATTACATCGTTGTGTCTTTTCATCACTATCACTAACACCAGCTGGATATGAGCAAAGTTAGATGTGAAAAAAAGAGCAAAAAAATATTGTAGAAAAAAATAGTGTACTGCATCTGACCAAGAGATGCTCAAGGGGCTCAAATCAGCCCCTGTGCAGACCAGACTGTTTGCAGATCTAAATCCTATTGCACTCCATGAAACCAGCTATGGATTTTAGCAGTATCCTTGTCAGTGAGCTTTAGAGGTTCAAATGAGATCCGTGTTTCCCAGAGCTGCCAGGATTTGAATTAGCAACGAACACAAACTCCAGCCTCAGAGATTTACATCTCATGGCAAATGAGAGGCAGAGTCTGTGCTCCAGGCTGAGCCCTTGTGCATCCCTCAAGCCCAGTTCTTCCAGGAAGACACGGAGAAATGTGGAAGCAGAGGCAGAGTGTGAGGCCCAGGAGCTGTGTGAATTACACACACTGAGCTGAGTTTGGCTCATTCTGGAGCTGCTGAGCTGTGCTGGGAGGAAGCTCTGTGGCCACATCTTCACAGGGCACATCTCAGTCTCCTCAGGGATTGCTCTTCCCCCTTCTCCACATACACAAGAGATCAGTTTCTGCTCCCTGAGGCAGGACACAGACCTTGTCTCTGTGACCATGCCCATCAGTAAGCAGATAAAATGAACTGCTTTCATTCCCAGACGACCATGCCCACTCAATGACACAACCAGGGCCATCATCTTCATAAAAAGCAGCAGATCTTAGTCCAGTCAGGGGAGAAAATTGTAACTTAATAACTAAGCTCTCTTTTAGGAATAATCTCAATATTCTGTAATTGCTCAAATCCCCAGAAAAGCTCACCCTACTGCTTTTGTTTCATATTTGCCCACTGTGCATGCCAGCTATAGCCAAGAACACACACTCACTACTTAATCTACTACTTGTGGTCCAGGAACAAGAGCTACCTTTTCCATCTACCTATTTATGTAGTCAAGCAGCTTTTTAATTTTTTCTCAGTTATTCCCCTGCACTAGGAACTCAGGGACACTTTTGGTTGTGCTCCTAGCCCAAAGGAAGTATCTAGATTATGGAAAGGCATTAGCATGCTTTCAAATTCAGACTCTTGGAGTCATACATCAACCGCAATAAACTTTCTTTGCTTTTCAGCTTTCTGCCACAGTGACTTTAATACTCTTTTGACACTGATGGAATAGATACTTGCCACAGTGTTGGCACTGGAGATGGATACAGCCTCCCATGTAAACTGTGGGGAGGAGGAAGAGGCTTTGTAGGCAGATGCAGGCTTCAAAGTATGTCAAGCACTGTTGGACCAATGTACCTGGTAGTGCATTGGGGAGGCCTAAAATCAGCTTCATCTCCCTTCTGCTGTTGTAGCATTTTAAGATAGATCCTTCTGATGAGCTCTGAGGGTAATGCTAGAGAGCACGGTAATAGCACTGCAAACTAATATTCTGTGCTGTTTCTGCAGTCCTTGTAATAAATGATCAGCTACCAGTTAGCCTAGGAAGAGCCATTTCAATGGCAATCTCATACATAGCTGCTGGTTCCTAAGCCCAGTGTTGCCCTTCCTTTCACCTGTAAAGGCAGATGCAAGTAATACTGGGGAAGGCTGCTAGTAAGCCTCAGATACCTTCATCTTGGTTATTGTGAGATCCCAGGGCTGCACCCCAAGAAGAGCAGAATGCAAGACGTGTGTACCATACACATGCACACCATCTAATTATAGCAGCACTTCTCTCGTTAATACTTCCCGACCCTGTAGGTTATTTTCACCAGGATTTGCTCACAAATTCCCTTCCTCCTTGCCACTGTCCTCTTACGCTGACAAGAGCTGAGAAAAGCTCCTGCTGTGTTCAGAATGCTAATAATTGCCTGAGTTATCAATCAAAACAGATGGAGACAAAAGTAATCAGCATCATCAGAATATCTCTATGATACAGCAAGGAGGCATTCTGAGCTCTGCCTGAATGAATGGGCCAAGCTAAGAGCTAGCTAGTGCCTGAGAATTACACTAATGTGATGTGACATTTGCTCAAAGCCAAGTCCTTCTGTTAATGAGTTTCTGAGTTCTCGCAGCAAAGTCACAGCTATTGTTCAAGGTTCAGAAAATCTGCAGTTGGCAGGTCAGAATAATAGCAAAAGTGAAAAGAAACAACAGTGAAATGCCAGGGAAAAGGAAATCAGAGGAAGTGGAGTATAACTTTCTGGGGGTTTTGAATTCAAAAGACCATAGAAGTGTGTCTCCGCAGATGTACCTCAAGCAAGCTGACTCAGTCTTCTGGACCAACACGTCACTTCAAACATGTCATCTGTCCCCATGCCTTAGTGCTTAGCTGGATCAGGCAGCATTTTGTAGCAATTTGTTTCTGTGTGCAGGAAAGGGAGACTCATGCCCTCCAGCATTAGCCATTTAACCAAGCCATGTTTTACCAGGAGCCATCAGTCATTTAGAGAGCATCACCTTAATTTGGGCAGTGCAAAGACCTTCAGGAGTCAGACTTCCAAGGCACCAAACAAATGAAAATGTTTACTTACCTATTCATTGACTTCCTTAACCATTGTGTTTTGGTGTCTCAGATTACATACATTACACTGTACTAGTCTTTCTAATGTATCAATTTCTCTGTCTCACTCAAGGCATAGCTGCACTCATGTTAATGGATTTAAAAATAAACCAAAACTGTTAATTCAGGTCTGTGTTAGCTTAGTTGATTCAGTAGAAGTGGCTGTCAAAAACACAGCGTTCCTAGGCAGGCTGTTAAAAACTTTATCAATCCCTGAGCTCCTCTGCTGCCTCTCCCCAGTGTCCACGCTGGCCATGGCTGACTGGTCACTGTCCCACAACCTGCAGGGCCTCTCAGGCTTCAACCCGAGTGTCTCCCGTGTCAGGGATGGGGAGGGGAGAGCAGAAATAGTCCTTGCTGATCTCAGTCCACCTGTTGCTATCACCAACTGCTGCCTCAGTATAATTTGACAATAGTTTTACAGCTCTTTACTTGCTAAATGTGTAAAATGGATTTTGAAGCCATTTTCAGTATTAATACACACCTTCCCTCTCAACTTTAATTGAAGCATATAATAAGAAAAGGATCCTTACACACTCTCTAACATCTCCAGACAGCTTAAAGATTTAGCTAGACACCGTCAAGGTATCTGAAATCCTCTTCCATTCACACCCATTGCTGAAGAGTTAATTTCTCTACTAATTTTTAACTTCTTTCCCATCTTTGGATTATTTATAGGCTTTAATTAGTCCAAGATCCCTCTCTCTGATACAATGACACCATAGGGGAAAAAAATAAGAAAAGAGTAATTTAATGTGTGTGCCCTTGCAAGTGTACAATACAGACAAATAAAAGTAAAAAAATATTACCATGAGTATGCATAGAATTTAGATATGGATTCAGAGATGAATAGTGGAAACATTTATACTGGAAGTATCCTGCTTTAGCCATGACTTGTAAGCATCAGGTAAATTTGCTTAATTTGTGGTTTCCAGGTCTCTGCTCTGACTGTTGGAAGGGGTCCAGCAGCCATGCCCCCCACTAAGCATTTTAGATTTGGCTACCTTGCAGAACATGACAGACGACTCCACTTTGCAATGCTGAGGAAATGTCTTTATAGACCCTGAAACATCTTTAACACTAGGGCTTGCCTTCAGCCAAGCAAGTTAAGGTCCTTCTAATTATACATCTCTAAATTTATTATTCTCCTCTTCTGTAATGAAAGAAGGACTAGGAAACAGCCTTTCACTTTTAAGGAAAACCTGGTTTTTATATTAGGTAGATTATTAATTTAACTAGTTATTCACACAGCACTTTAAAGACAAAGATATAAGAACTCAGGAGGTTTGAAATGCTAAAGTGCAATACAAAGGTGAAACCAGTTGCATTCAGTTTAGCACTTGTCAAATACTTCTGTCAAAAATAGGTGCCAGAGGCACCCATGGCGTCCCATCTGTCCAAGCAAAATAAAGGCTGGCCTAAAGTCATGCTAATGCACATCTTCATGGCAATCATTCCACTTGGGATTGGCTCACCTAAGGAAGGGTGCAACAGCTGCAAAGGGAATTTTGGCCCCCTGTTTTGTGTCTAAGACCACAAACTGAGCTGTGCAGGAAAGGCCTGAAGAGCTCCCTGAATCCCCCTTGACAAAAATTCCTGTTGCTGCTTTCAACATGCAGTGTCTTGGGCAGCTCAGGGATTCGTGATTGTCACCAAGGGCACTCATGGAAAACAAACAGAACGGTCCTTTTCTAAGCAAAGTTGACTGAACAAAGCAAAATGTGAAAAAGCCATATGAAAACTCCTTAAAACATTACAGTTCACATTTAGGAGGAAACCAGATTTTATTTTTCAAGTAATTCAGTGTGAGATAGTAAAGAAGAATCATTTTGTGACTTAGTTTCTCAAGCTGTGCTTCAGACATTTATGTGTTTTTAGTACCCAAACCATGAATTTTAATATATCCAAGCCAGTATGTAACTTTTAGATAATTTCAAGTCTAAACTATTAAATCTACAGCATTTAAACTGTAAGTCTCAGATCTTGACTATCAAGTTCAATCTTCAAAGTTATCATATCTCATTCAGTAGATAGCTTAAAAAAGAACTTGCATTAGCTTCCAAGAGCTTCAAATTACTTGGGCAATTTCTGGACTAACAGGAAAAAGGCAAAATTTGTCAGACTAATGATTCATTGTGAATAATTCCCCTAATTCTGCCAGAAATAGAGTGGCAAAAAAACCCCAAACCCTCAAGCAAGAGGCAGAAAGCTTACATGCTGCCCAAATCGTGCTCTGATGTGTGACACTATTTATCTGACAGTTTTCATGGACACTAAATGAATTTAGAAGTGGAAAGAAAAAAAGAAATGAGGTGACTTCTGACAAGTTTTGGAAGTTAGAAAAAAAAAAAAAGGAAAAACAGCTCTCTTGTGTGTGTGTAAAAAATACCTATGTTACTTCAAAATTAACAACACCAAAAGAGCTTAAAAAAAAAAGTCTTCCTGTTACATTTTGAATATGAGAAGAAACAATTAATGACATTCTTGATTCACATTCTGAAGTTTAAGAATGTATGCATTCATCCAAATTTCTTCCATAAACCTAATTGCCCATCTAGGTTAGAAAGCAGATCATGTTGAATGAGCTGTGTTCATTGGAGTGCTTTAAAGCAGAAGCTTGATTCACACAAACCCTCCCAGGCTGTGCTTCCAAGAAAGAGATGTTTTCCTATTTACACACTGAGTGTGAGCCCCAAGGTCACATGAAATGTGCAAATAGTTGACATTCCAGGAGGGTTAAACCACTACTAACATTACTAGCTCAGCCTAACACAAAATGCTGAGCATGATATAACAATTAAAAGAGTCCAGGAACTACAAAACATCATTAAACCAGAACAAGAATTAAATTCCCAACTTTTCTGCTTTTATTTTTATGTTACTTTCCTTCAAGTTGAAAAGTGTGGTAGCTCTTTGAAGTCCTAACAGTCATTATTAAAAAATTCTCTGCTCCCATTTCTAATTGCTTTTTTCTGTTCATGAAAAGTCAATTAAAAATCCCACAGATCGCATTTCCAACATTTCCAGCTTATCTGGCCAGCCCAGGGAAACAGTTTGGATATTGTGTCACTCTCTTTTATTATTTGCCTGCCATCAATTGTTCAAAACAAAAAGTCTAGTAAAGTCAAAAATTCAAAGAAGCAACAGCCATGGCTCAATCAATCTTTCTGTCCTTATCATTCCACCTCAGCTTTTATGTATCATTAAATCTTCCACACTTTTAACACATAGGCAAACTATTACAGAGCAACTATATCACAAAAATAATGCTTCTGAAATAAAAACATTACAACAGCTACTCCCTCTGAGTTTTTTTTTCCTAATGTAAATCTACCAAATATTGGAGGAGAACAGAATATTCACCTCAATACTTTCTGATAGTCAAAACAGTATAATTGTTTTTTAAAGGTATTGTGTAAAACACCAGCATGTCCATGTATAATTGATGGAAGAATTCAGACCTGGATGCTTATAAAATTCTATCATTGTTTTATGGTTTTTTTTTTTTTTCTGGGAGATATGCAGTCATAAAAACAAAAATAACATCCTAAACCAACTTATAAAACCTTGCTTTTATACATAGAAAGAACTATTGATTTCATGACTGTTAATTGGTAAAGAAATGTTTTAAGAAGAGGTTAAAGCATTGTTAAAGAACATCTTTTTTCTGAGGCTCTTCCTTCCAGGTGGTTGTGAGCACACAAGGAAAGCTTATAAAAGCATTTTTCCACTTTGCTCCCTGTTTTAATCAGAACCAACTTGATCCAGATAACAAAATTAAATCAGCCTCTGTCCAAAGGATTTAATGATCCATGGCTCTGCATACTGTGAAACATTAAATAAACTTTAAAAAGTGTTAAGAGACAATGCCTAATAAAACAGTTCTGAACATTTCCTTGGTGAAAAAATATATTCAACATCATCAAGAAATTTAGTGAACAAAAATAGATATTTTCAAAATGAAACCTACTGAATTTCTGACTTTTGCGTCTTCAAAATTTTATCAATTTCATTTGAAATAAAATAAACACCACAAAATCACAGAAAGAAATATTATGTTTCAGGATGAAGTTTGGAGAATTTTTCCAATATGAAATATTAAAGCATTTTTCATGTGATTTTCATTTGAAAAAATGCATCTATTATTCAAAAAGATATACAGTGAATATTCTTAGACTCCTGTAGCCTCAAGTGAACTTCAACACTCCCAGAGTATAAGTAAATAAATAAAGAAAACATGACTGAAAAGAAAAGCCAGACAATTCCTTTCCTACCAAGAAAACCAGCGAAGTTTAAAACACTTTTAAGACACAGGAAGCCAATAGGGACTATCTCTGCTTTCAGATTCAATTGAGTTGTAGTGGAAGAAGGGGAGACAAACTTTCCTTTACACACTCAAAATAAAAAATTTCTTTAAAAAGGAGAGTTTGCACATTGTTTTCCATATTAAAAGTGATCTGTTTCAAGAGAAGACTAAGAAACTACTCACATACTAGCTTTCATAACTTCCATAGCACTGAAGCAACTCCACATCTCTTGGAAAGACAGGTTCTGGTGGTTTGGGCTCTGTCCTGAAAAGGACTTTTCCACAAGGGCCTCTCAGGATGAATGTGCTCCACGAAGCAAAGGAGAGGCTGAAGCCCCAGTGCTGGTGGCTTCAGTCCTGCAAAGGGGAGGAAGGTTTTGCTCCCCCCAGGGTTCCCCAGGCTTCCCAGGGTGCTCTCTGATCAGCTCATTTTAGCACAGGTGTTTTCCTTTAACTAAAACAAGGACAATTGAAATGCCCACTTAGAATATGGCCCAATTCCTCTTCCACTGAGATCTGATGCCAGGGCCCGGGCATCTGCTGCCTCTCAGCAGCTGTGCAACAGTGGTGTCAAAACCAAGATGCTGGTGTGAAGAGGCAAGAATGTGATAATCAGTTTGAATTACTGCCTAGAGCTTGTAATTTCTACTCCTGATCTCGCAGAGAAATCCATGATGTTGGACTTCACACCTTAAGGAGAGTGTGTTGCAGGAGGGGCAAATTAATTTTCAGTAGGGCTTCTGTACTGCACTGACAAGCTGCATTTGCAAGCCAGCCTATTCTGAGTTGTACATTTTATTACCTTCTTCTTCTTCTTGTGCTCCCACAGACAATCTAGAAAATGACAGGGGGATTTCCTCCAGCCTCTGTTATGTGTGGGGCTCATGTGTGCTGGAGACATCAGCTGTTAGCTGAGGCTGCCTAATTTTGTGCTGCATAATGACCTTACAGCAGAGGGATGGGATCCACTCAGAATTCCTTGTAGTGCTCTTACAGATTTCATTTGCTTGTAAATTCAGGCAAGCAGTGGCTGCGCTAGATGCCAAAGTGCTTTGTGCCACTGTGGATCTGTGCTGCAATAAACAGCAGAGGTGTCCATTTCTGCCTGCCCAGGCTCACTTGAAAGAGAGAAATCAAGTGTGGGTTTGCCATTATCTCCCCCAGCTCTCCCCCCAGTCTTTAAACGAATGTGACTTTTAGCCACAAAATAGACACAAAACACAGGTGTAGCAGTTTTGCAGTTCCTAAAAAGCAGTTTTGCAGCCATGCCTTGGAATAGCCTCCCTTGCTTATGAGCATGGCAGAGTAAATAAGCCAGCTGTTTTGATGATGAGTTTTAGTTTCCTACAAAACCCAGTTTGCTGGGCTGGCCACATCCACTCATCACCTATCTTTGATGGGCTTTTCCTTTCCTTCATGGCTTTTCCATGTGCAGTTACTTCCCCTAGGTTTGCAAGGTGTGGATTCACACAAAAAGTGCACTAATAATGAGTGCAATGCACTTATTCAGCTGTTTAAGGGTACTTTCACCTGCATTTTCACCAACATCTGTGATACCACCATCCCCTCCCTTCAGTCTGAAGAACAAAGGGGGATTTTTCTGCTCCTAGCATGCCAAGGGATGGGATGGGCAGGAGAAGGCAGAGGCTGAGCCCTGAAGTGCTAAACTGTCTCTCTCAGTCAGGGTGAGCAGCTGCACTGCAGCTCTGTGTCCCAAACAGGCTGCTCAGACCACCCAGAGCAGGCAGGTGGGATGGGTGCCCACAGCTCCTGGAAAACGGGGATCCCTTTTTAGGGCAGCAAAACAAATGCCCTGCAGCTCCCCTGCCCTCCTTGTGTAACATCCACAGCACTGATCCAGGGCACAGCTGGGCACAGCACGGGGCAGTCACAGCTGGGGTGGGGTGTGGGTTTGGTGCCCTCACAGGGCTGGGATCTTCCCTCCTGCCCCTCTCCAAGCCGTGGGGCACTGCACAAAGCAGTCTGCTCTCAAAGCATATAGCAGAGGCAGTGCTGTGCTAAGAGATGCAGGGTCCCAGTTCCCACTTATCCCAGACCTCAGGGACAGCTAGGAGCTTCAGCAGCTGTCTCTGAGTGTGGTAAGATATTGCATATTGCTTTTCCCTGTCAGTCACCAAGAGACAGGAGGAGCTTTTTCCTACCCATAGTATCCTACCATTTTGCTTCCAATCTTGCTCCATTGCCCATGGATCAAGAGCCCTCACACTGACTTATCAGGGATTTTTAGAAACCACTCCTATTAGTGTCTTAGGGACACCAAATCCTATGTACTTCCCCTACACTTAGATCTTCAGAAAAGCAACTGTACTTGCTGGTGGTGGTTGCACCTTCAGCTTCCCCATTATCAGGTAGGAGACCAATTAGCAGAGACTGTTGTACTCTCCAAAATACATGGGTTTCATAGATCACAGCAGTTTATTTTGTTAGATCCCAGAACTTCAACCTTCACATTTCAGCCTAGAGGACAGTCTTTATGAAGCCACAACAAAGATACAGAGGACAGCTTTACTTGTAACCATAGCTGAGATCTGGGAAAAGAGAGCTTTGTTTGTTACAAAATGGCATCCACAGAAGAACCACAATAGACCAGGTATGTTCTCGAAGACAGATGCAGAGATAGATAAGGATGCATTCATATCAAAGAATCAAATAGATCCTCTTATGAAGTCAGTAAAGATGGTATCTGTCAGAGAAGAACAGGGCTTTTGTGCTGAAGAGATGGGTAAGGAATTTGTAGGCCAGGAAAATGAGGAAGAAATAGCAATGAGTCCAGCTGGGAGCTGCTGTTACGGAAATAGTCTCTTCATGGGTCCCCAGTTAAGGTCCTAAGAACATCTGCTTTATGTCTCCTGAGCTTCACAAACACATCCGTGATCGCTGCCTTCCAGGCAGGAGCAGCTACAAAACCTAAAGCAAGGGGGTGGGAGAAGAGCAAAGAAGCAGCAAGAGTGGGAGACCCTGAGCAGACAGCCCTGGGTGGTTTGTGCTGTCCTGGGAAAAGATCAGGTGGCCAACAGAGAAAAAGGTTTGGAGGGAGGCTGTGCAGTCACATCACTGCCTCGTACTCTAGAGGATGTGCCAGCCCAGCCTTCCTGGAGAAGGAAGACTGCTTCTTTCTGGAGAGAGAATAAAAACCCCTGTACAATTTTCAAGTCTTAGGACTCTGACCCTGTCCTAGACATGCCTGGAAAGTTCACAGTATCCAGGTCTTTTTACACCTTAGCTGTTCTATGGAAACAATGACCTGTCTCAGGGGTGTCACAAACAGCCATGGCTTGTGTGATATAACCCTTTTTCCAACAGAAGCTGGAGGACATGAATAATTTCAGCCAATGAACACCTGCCAAGTTATATCTGGTGTGGTGTTGGCACTAATCTGAACTGGTTTTTTAACTGGTGGCCTACAGGTGAAAATCTCTGCATTCCCCTATGCTGAGCTATCCATTTGCTCAGATTCAATATTTTATGTTCCCCACGGTGTTGGTGTTCATGCAATATTTAATGGACGTGTACAGTGCTTTGCAGATCACAGCATATCACATATTTCTGCAGAAATAATGTAAACCATGACCACATGAAAGATCTAATGCCATGCTTATAAAATGCATGCTTTTATCACACATTGAAATGAACCCTATGGAATTATAAAACAACATGCCTTAGTACAGACAGGCTAAGCCAGAGTGCAGCAACTCTAGTTTGCATTTAGTGTTTACATCTGAGTTTTGTGGAGTCATCGCCCCCAAAGTGTCAGGTTTTAACTTGACATTTTGCTTAAATCTTACAAGAAAGGACTTGGAAGGGGGTACAACAACATCCACTGCTTGCTCAGAAGAAAGGGGTTAGCAATGAGTGTTATGCTATGGTTACATTTTTATCACAAACCAAGGCTGTGGTTCCCATTCAAATTAGCAGGAATTCAGCAAAAATCTCTCCAAAAGCAATTTTATGATGCTGTGATTATTCTTTCATGTTCTTACTCCCTTTGTGATTGTGATCATCACGGGCTCCAGGCATCTGAAAAAGGATTTGTTCAACATCATCTGTTGGAACCACTTTTGGAGGAAAGGCAAGACTTTGATTACCTTTTTTCATTTTATTGTACTGAAAAGCATGCTCTTCTACGAAAAGTTTAGATTTTTGCCCAAACCAATTTTTTTTCCAGCCAGACCTTTCAAAATTTTGCATCTGACCAAACCAAAGTAGCAGATTTATCCAGTGAAATTAAAGTACAAAAGTTGGTTAGTATGTGCAAAAAGATCCCCTGCAAAATTCTACCTTTTTTTTTTTTNTTTTTTTTTTCTATAGAGACCAAAAAACCCTCATATACATCCTGGATACATTCAATTCCTTTCTATGGGGCACTGTGAAAGAAGGTAATCCTACTGCTTTCCCTCTATCTATGTTTGTGCTTGTTTTTGTATTTCCCTGTTTTTAATTAGCCATAAAAATTACATGTGCTTTTGCAACAAGAAGTATTTGGTTTTGGCTTCCAGAAAAGACTATCATCAAGACCACCATTATGACTATGAAGTCCAGGGGGTAAGGAATGACAAGATATAAATGGGAAGAGATACAGCTCCTTTACCGTTCATCCCAGTAAATCCACTCTTCATATTTTTCCCCAAATCAAGCCGTAATTGAAATTATTTTTAATTTTTCACCTTAGTTCAGTTACAGCAAAAAGCTGTTCTCTGTTAAGTACTGACAGGTGCTTGCTTCAGTGAAATAGCACATTGTAGGCAGGAGGGCAGCCAGGGCAGAATGAATTGCACTGCTTCTCTGATCTGAGGGGAGAAAACTCTTTCTTCCAGCAGGTTTTAACCTTCAGTGGGTAACATTTTACTTACCATGCTCTGTGCAGAGAAAATGTGATGTAACATTAAATTTCTGTGCTGCTTTATCTGTGGGCAGATTCCCATTTTCCAACTGCAAAGTAGCAAACAAAAGAAAAAACAGTGAACATCTAAACCCTTGGAGTTAGTTAAAGCTTGGTGGCAGAAAGAAAGGAGTCAAAATCTTCACTTCATCCCAAAAAACCCTATGACTGCTGGAAAAAACCCTCACCAAACAAAAACCCACTGGCTTGACAGAGTCACAGAAAGGAATGCCCACAGCATGTATGCTGTAACAAACCCAGGGTTTATACAGTACAGGAACATTAATAGCACACTTAGAGAAAGTGTATACATTGCACTAGGCCCCAGTATTTGCTGCTGCACAGGACAGGGGACTAATCTACCTCTTGTAATAGCAAGTGCTAAACACAGAGGAAGATTTTGTCACCCAAAGCAACTGTAGTAGGTAATAACACAGCAGAAGTACGAATGCTGATGCAAACCCTAACTGTAAAAACCTATTTGCAACAGAGAGTGAAGTACAGAAGAGCTAACAAGGCCATTAAGAGGATGTCAAGCTAACCTTCTTCCAATCTTCTCACAAACCTTTCTCAGCCAGCTGTCTCATCTGGCAAGCACAACCAGAATTCAGCTCCTGCTTTCAGTGTGCTGACACAAGATTTTGGTTTCCTGGAAATATCTTTCTGATGATCTGTGAAGCAAGCAAGCAAGCACATAATCCCCCAGGACCTTCCCCCAGCCCTCCCCTGCCCAGCCCTCCAAGCAGTCTGGGCAAGATGCTGGGGTGTGTGTAAGGAGCCAGACAGCAGCTCTATTACAGAATAAACACCCAGCAGCTCTGCTGCCAGGGATGCCAGCAGCACCTGTGTTGGGACTGGCAGCAGGGAGAACAAAACTGCCTCGACAGAGTTGAGGAGTGTGTCAGTTCCCATCCACTGACAGCCAGTCCAGTGAGATAAACCTTTAATAATTTCTCAGAGAAGCTATGTCCTGAGACAGCAAGGACCCACAGAAGCACTCCCATAGGATAATGGCTATTTGATGAGTATTAGCAGTGATTCCATTTGATGCTAAATAAAACTTAGGCCTCTGAGGACAAACCATGGTCATATAATTGTGGAAAGCGAGATCTCTTTCCCCTTGCAGTAAAGGATCATGTAATTATTGCAAGCACAAATTAAAATTTAAATAATTGATAATATTATTACTAAAGAGCTATATATAGCAATGTCAAGAGGCCTAGAAAATCTGGCAGTAATTGAATTAAGCATGTCTAAGGAGCAGCACTAAGCAATCTTCCCACACACATACCCAAAACAAACAATGCCTGGCCCAGACACATCCCTAGCATAGGAAATGGTGCGGGAGAGAACAGAATAATGTTAAATAAGGAATAGGGCCACATGGCCTGAAGCTGTTCGTCAGAAGAGCCACAAGCAGCTCAGCTGCATGAAGTGAAGGTAGTGATTTGTGCCATGCAAAGCAGAGGAACTACTGAGGACTGTAATGAGAGCAAAGGACATTTTATAACATTCAGAGTGGAACGGGAATTTCAGCTATGGGTTCAAAATGAACATAAAAGCACCCTGTCCTCTGCTCTAGGGCTTTAATGTGTGAATAGTCAGGTAGTGCTGACAACAGGCCCACACGGCAACAGGGTGGCATTAATGACTAAATCCTTTGGAGGAAGGGGAAGCATAGCAATGGCCAGAGAGAGATCAGCAATAGGACGTTGGCTTGATACGTCTGGTAATGAGAGGTCAAACAGCAACTGCCAAAGCAGAAAAATTCAACATGCCTCCTGTTGTCTTAAAACCACAGCAGTACTGGCCCAAAGCTAAGAACACTCACTGACCCCCAAAGCTCTCATGTCTCTCAGAACACTCCTCCCTTGTTCAGGAATTACTTCCCCTCCTTTGTATCCAATGGCTTCTTTCCTGTTTTGTAACATCAGAAGTCTGACAGTGAAAGCTTTTTCCCTTGATGCAAGGCTCTTTCCCTGTCTGGCATTCATAAGTGATTACATATGGAATGAAAGCTCTTGGGAGTGGGGAGAGGTACAAAAAATTCTCTTATTGGTGATCATCATGAACAATTTACATGGGAACTTAGAGCAGTGCTGCTCAAACCCAAGCTCCTGTCACTATTAAAAAGAATTACTGTTTAATGAGCTTCTGTTTTCTTTAATGGTGTGAGATTAAGGCTGCTTGCCATCAGGTGAATACTAATAGACAATTTTTAAGCAAATGAGGCCCTCATTCCCTTAATTTTAATAAATGATGGAATAAAACATGCTTTCTTATTTTCCACTTTGTTAAGCAGAAGCTTCACTGCAGACTCCTCGCTTCAGCAATTGAAAGCATTTGGGCTTACTTTGTACCTTTCCCTTTAAGGTTTTATTTGGGGAAAAATTATGATAAAAATTGAAAAGAAACATTATGGCAAAAAAATTACCTGTTTAAATATTCTGCTGCAGTGTGTGAACTGAGGGAGAACAAGAGAAATCAGCCTTGCTTAAAGCAAGTGTGAGGCTGACAAGTGAAGCTTGGTGGTGTGGCTTATGAGCAAGTTACTGTGAGAAAGGCTGGAGGAGAGATTTCCAGCACATTAGCTGAACCATGGGAACTGCCTGTGCTCATGCCTCCTCCAGAGGTAAATGTGTAGCTTGCCCCCAGGTGAAAATGGATCTTGCCATTTCCAACACACAGAGAGTCACTGGCTTGAAAGAAGCACCTGAAGACAAATAATGAGGTAAATCAGCAGAAGCTTATGAGGGATTCCTCCCAAGGCCTGTTGATGGCAGAAGGTATGAATATACTTGTTTAGAAATCTAATATGTGGACTAATGGTTATTCTGAAGCAGGAGCTGGACTTTAAGCACTGGATGGGTGCAGAGAGGATGTCTGAAAGACACATAGGAATTATAGCCTAGGGAAGATGGAATCAGGATGCAAAGGGGAATAGGACATATTCAGCTGATGGATTGGACAAAAAAACTTTGCAGCAGCAGTCTGGGGAATGATTTATTTGTTGAGAACAAAGGAAATTCAAAGAGAAGGGCAGAACTTAGAAGAAAGCATGTCAGTTGTTAGGATGGACACAGTAGGCTATCTCTAAGATCTTACAGGATAAATATCTACAGGTTCTAGAAGTACCCAATATCAAATCATGTCTAATTAAAGTTTAAGTAAAAGGCAGGACACTGGTATTTTTTGCAGTAAAATAGAGTACTGAGGAAGGCTTAAAAGAGGGCAATTACGAATTCTCTGTTAGCCATCATCAGCTAGAGTTGCTGGAGAAGACACACAGCAAGGGATGGTAGATTTGGACTTGGACTGATTGAATCATGTATATCATAATGGTCAGTCTTGATCATTTGCACAGGTACTGTAACTGAAGTTACTTTTGTAGAGGAGGAGAAGATGAAATGAAAGCCAGAACCTGCTGAAAACTCTGTGGAAGTTTGGATGGGTTAAGCAGCACTTCCATATTGTGCAAAACCCTAAGCACAACTGCAATCAGCTGTTAACCATCCTAAGCCTAAATGCCATCTTAGAAAGCAGAATCTGTACAACTTCAGCTAAATAAATTGGGCTAGCAGAAATCATATAATGAGATTTTTTTCAATTTTGCATGTAATTACAGTTCCCTTTAACCCATTTCTTCCTCATAGTTGTGTTATATAATTGCATTATTCCAAAGTCAAAACAGAATAGTAATTTATAATCAGTAAAAACACTCAGATGATTTTTCAAATGCAAGTATTCCAGAAACAATTACATTTTGCTTTAAAAGCAGGAACATTCAGTGCTCTGCTTATTATTGGTGCTCAGAGTACAACAATCATATGTTATTCAGGATACTTACTGTCCACATAGGTGCCTGGAAAATTGCTCTGAACATTTTCTGGTGCAATTATGGACAGATTGCTTAAAGGTTGAGTCCAATAAATGGAACAGCGTTCTGACATGGTTTGTACTATTTATAAGAAATTATAAACAGCTTTAAATCCCCTCCATCTAATGGTGTAGAAAGTCTTTAGACTAAGCCGTGATTATCAACAGGTAGCTATAGTTTTCCTTTTATAATAAAGCTAAAAGGAACAAGCCATGAATGAATAACTAGAGAACAATTACAATTATTGACATTTTTAATTATACAGCACTGGTTGGTAACTTACAGTCTTTTTAATTACAGGTGTTGTTTTTCTTGTTTAATTCTTGTCTGTATTAGTTCTTTAATTTAGCTGACTGCTAAACTGCATCTGCTGGCACGTAAAAGAGCCTGTACAGAATGGGAAATAGCAGGGGGAATGGACACACAGGTTTTTCATGGGACTGCAAGCTTAAAACCTTAAAAATACCTCCAATAAAGTTGAGAAGCCTTCTCTCCTATTTGCAGATTACAGAAGCCAATAGATCCAACAGAGCTACAGGACGTGGATTTAGCTTGTTGATTTGAACTTGGCTTGTGTCCATATGCTTTTCTTCTCCTTCAATACTGCAAAGGGACAGCCACCATCATTTAGAAGAATTATCACACTCAGCCCTAATGACCCACATTCTAATTTTCAGAGAGGAACCTATTGATTCAGTCACTACTCCAGTGGAAGATGTAATAGAAGACCTGTATGATTTTTCTAGTTGAGATTTTTTTTTTGTGCACTTGGGATCCATGAGTATTTACTACTAAGACAAAGCCATGTAAAAACACAAGGTGTAGTTTCCCCTGAAATTCCATATGTACTTTGATATGGGAGGCTGCTTGGGTGGTGGTCTGAATGTCTGGCTTAGGTTTTCAAGAAGAATACCCTTCCACAGAGATAATTTGACAGATCCTTTCCCTGTTCTCTTCAATTTTAACTGGAGACTGCAGTAGTTGCCTTTACATAAACACACAAAATTAGAAGTAGAATGGTCATTCAGATTTATGGTACTACAGATAACAATGCAAGAATCAGTTCAAGAGGAAGAAGCACAGAAGAACATAACACTGCTCAGTCTACATCAATGAACAAGTGCAGTGCAGTGAGACTCCAGCCTCATTTTTACTTACAGAGTCCTTCAGATCCAAACCCAGACCCACATAACCTGAGAGACTGGGACAAAGAGTTGACACTTGACTTTTCCCCTACAGTTTTGTATTTTGTCTGAGGGTTTTGAGCTTGTCCTATTAATTTTGCTCTGTGTTTCAGAAATCCCTCACAATTTCTGCAAGCAAAACTTTACAGCAGCTTTTGAAGCTTCCCTTAATTTCCAGAGCTGATCGGGAGGGAAGCTGACCCTGCAGGTATTAACTGGCAATTTGGATTAAAATGCCTCATTTAAAGAAATTACTCCATGGGTGAATGGTTACCTTGTAGGAAGACAAAAATAAACTGAAGGACCATTGAGCTGGCATATGTTTGTGACCTGCAATAGAAGATCTCTGGGAATAATTGCAAAAAATAGCAAAAATAAACCTCCTTTGCAAAAGCAGCAGGATGAACAACAGTCATATCTGTGGTTTAATTCCAGGTTACAAAGGGACCAGAGTCTTTCCTCCTTACTGGAGAGAGCTGTGAGAGCCTGTGCTCTTACTTTAAATTCACAAACTTCAGGAGAAAGGCTTGAGATAATTTTAACATGGAGATCAAAAGTGAAGCAAAAAAGGAATAACATTTAGATGGTTTGCTTTTCCTTATTCTAACATGGTTTCCCCTTTGCACTACAAAAGTGAAGTACACAATGAGGGAGTGACAATAGCCAGACTATTTTTCAACAAGTTTGCAACTTAAGTACACAAGGCACACAAAATGGAAAAGGGAATGCTTAATTTCCATTTTGAAGGATGGTCACACAGGGACTAGGAGATTCAGTGATTTGTTCAGAAAGAGCCTGTGCTATAGAGCAGGAAAATACTCCAGAAATCTCATGCTCGTCCTCTCTTTCTTGATGATTAATAATGCTATCCTGTTAAAAATTTAAAAATTGCTTTTCAAGGGCACCTGCTCAATATCCTGGCTTCCATCTATTTTTAACATGCATATGAAAGGAAACAGTTCCAGCACTGAAATGAGGATGAAATCCTTCACCAAGAGGGGTTGGTAGAAAGTAATTACAGAGCTATATTTTGTTAGGATTGTCAGATCCACACTTGCAGGGCTCATGGCTTGAGGAAAGCCCTGTAATGTCATTTTGGATCTACATCTTACCTGCTCTGCTCCCCAGAAGTAGCTTCTAAGCAAGGTGGTTGCTCAGAGATCCTGTTCAGGGGAAGGCTATCTTGGTATGGCATAACCCATGGGTGTGCTGTCAAAAAACTGTGCATGGTCTAACTGCTGCAAAACATGTTACAGACAGTTCTGCACCTTTTGCAACAAATGCTTCTCAAAGCAGTAACTTGGCTGTAAGGCACATACCTCTTTGCCCTCACCAAAAAAGAAAAAAAACCCTTGTCTCTAACACAAATCTCTTTTAAACTTCAACTTCCCATGCTGGCTGAAAAGGCACCTAGTAGTTCATCTGGAAGGTCCAGTCAGGTGCAGAAAATGGAAAAAATTTCCCAGGTTTCCCAAAACAATTAATCCCTAGTGAATCTTCCTGATTAGCTTTCTTTTTGGCAGCTAATTGAGACCATTAGCATATTATTCATGTGCTAAGTAATAAATGTCATTTTTTTTATAAGCCCTTTTTCAAAACTGGCAAATAATTCTAAAGAGATGCCATGGAGAGAGTGGATGAAGACAGTAGGATAGGAAAAGTCTGACAGCTTCTGAAGGGAAAGTGCAGGGAGTGCTAGAGACAGGAAACCAAAGAGAGAGGAGAGAAGGACACTGAGCTAGGGAAAGAAAAACTGCAGAGCAAGAGAGGGATATAGTGGAGGAAACTGGAGAAGAGAAAAAATATGACATAAAAATGGAGTAAATAATAAGACAACAAGGTTATTCCCAGTAGCCTTGCCCATACTAGGCATCAAAACCAAAGGGGTTACTTCAAGCTCTACGACTTCACGTTAATCTTTCCTGTAACCATCATGCCCAATTTAAATCCAAGGCCCTATTTCCCTTTTCCCCACCCTCACTTTGACTTTTCCATCAAGTTTTTCATCCAAGTGATGCTTCTCCAGTTTAGGAGTGCTTCTTTACAGCACTCACAGAGGCCTCAGTCTCACGGCCTCTAAATACTACTGGGAGACAAATTGCAGTAAGAAGGAAAGACAAGAGAGAACTCAAAGGCCCACGGGGTTTTTTCCATCCATGTACATAATCTGTCTTTTTTTTTTTAATAATGCATTAATCCATTAAAAAGGGATTTAAGCAAAAGAAATGCCCTTGTTCTTTTTAAAGCAGTTTACACAACTGACTTTTTTTTCTCTGACAATTTCATTGCTCTGTTCATAGTTCTTTTACCACCTATAAAATTCACACTTTTTTAATAAAACACTTGAGTTCCAGAAAAAGGGTTTTTATCTCCTTAATGAATAAAATGTCTCTAATCCACTTTACAAAACTGAAAATTAAGCCTATAAATGTACTGTGGGTGTTTGATGATGTTTGTCTGCTTTATTAGTCATGTAATACAGCACTGCAAAGTTTTTTCACCTTGGATTTTGAAGTACTCTCCTTGGACCTTAACTGCTTGGTGATGAGTTTGGGATTGCAGTGCTTCTCCCCCTCCTTCCTGCCTGCCAGAGCTCCACCAAGCTCGAAGCTTTGGCAGATGGTTGGGACCAATGTTTCCAGAAGGGAGGTATCATCAAAGCTGGGGCTGTGTCTCACTGAGCATTACTGCTGTGCCCAACAGCATCACCGAACATTCTGAGCTGGAAGGGACAACAACTGAGTCCAATTCTTAAGTACCACAAATTTACAAATCCTGGAAGATCCCAAAGCAGGCATGTCCTGAGCTGCAGCTCAATGCCTACAGCCAGCTTTGCACTCCACCAACCCTCGGGTTCATCTATGCTAAGCCATGTACAAAACACATGCCAGAAAATCTAACTCAATGCTGGCTGCCTGAAATCCCTGAGGGCTCACCCAGCCACCACTCTGGTGTCCCAAGCTTGGCTCCTGGTGGTGGCAGTGAGGAACTTGCCGGGGGATCTCTGCACTTCCCAAGGGCTCCTACATCTCTCTGCAGGATGAACAAACACATTCCTCTTAACTGGCATCAGCTTGGGTACTGGGCATGATGCTTCTTGCATGTTTAATTTTAATTTTTCCACTCTGTAAGTCAGAGTCACTATTTTGAAATATTTTTCTTGGAAAAAAATAAACAGCAAAAAATCGTGATCTCTCGTTTAGGTTGGAAAGATAGACTGGATCCCCACCAACCTTACACATTTTGTTTATTTTTCCCTCAGAAAACAGATAAAAGATGTGCTACAAAAATAAAAGACTAGCAATATTCTGTGCCAAAGCCATCAACCTGGGCCTTTGGGGAAGGTTGAATCTCAGCAGTTTTGCAGTGTGCTCCAAGGGCTCTGCACGTGCCCACCCCTCACCTACTGGGCAGCTGGCCCCCAGCTTGCTCCTGAACTGACCTGTGGGGGATTGTCCCTCATGCCCCACTCAGTGAGAAAAACCCCCTGTGTGCTGCTGGAGCCAGGACCTAAGTAACAGGGCTCCATTATCATTGTAGCAGGTATTTTGAAAGCCAGCCTGAACCCTTAAAGAAATGTTGACTCCTATCTTGAGGTCAGAAGGAACACATAGTAAGTACCACCAAATGAATTATTAATTGCTTAGGTAAAAGAATGGGGACAATTCCATCCTGAACTCTACCAGGATCCCTCAAGATTGTCCATAAAATACTGGTAAGATGGACATCTGATTTTGGAGGCTTAATATATTTGCAGAGCCAAACAAAGTGAAATTTAACTGTAAAAATATTGTTTCAATAACAATTCCATGCTGTGAGATGCAAAAATTGCTATTTATTTTACTGCCTGCATGAAAGAGGTGCTCCTGTGATATAAAACAAACATTTTGGTCAACAAGAAATGAGGGCACTGTCAGAAAATCCTAAACTAAGCAAAATGGAGAAAGAGGTTATACTTTGCCAATGCCTATAAAACAAGCCAGGCAGTGAGATATTCTTAAGTTTAGTTTTAGTCTTACCATGCTTTTCATCAAGCTGCCAGAGAAATCCTGAGGTTTTTTCCTTCCTCTGTGATTTACTCCCCTCTGCAGAATCACTGTGTAAACCCCCAGTTTTAGCTGCCTTGGAGACAAAGTCACAGGGCTGAGAAATGGTATATTGTCTCAGAAAGGTAGTGCATCATGAAAGCAAACGTGTCTAACACCCTGCTGAGGATGTGATTACAGCTTACAAATGTGCAGTGATCCTAGGCCCAAGTTTACTGGCAGATCCTGCCCACAGCAGCTCTCCCATATTTCCCTAGAGCTGATCCACTATTCAGCAGTGCAATAATACCCATCCACACCAAAAGAGACCATAATCCTTCTCTCTTTCTCTTCCTCTCAAATTAAAACTCCCTCAATTTGCTACACTCTAAACTAAACTAAACTAAAGATTTAGTATATTTTTCATGTTTGCTGACAACAATCCCCACCTTCAGAAAACCAAAGATGAAAGGACAGTTCTGAGTGTGACAGCTGATTGCACTCAGGCCATCTGCATGCTCTTCCTACCATTTCTACACCTTCCTTGCTGGGTGTCAGCTTGATAAGGCAACTTCAGCTTGAGGCTGATACCTTGTAAGTGCTATACAACCATAAAAAATGATTTTATTTGGTCCAGAAAAGAAGCAAGCACATATTCTCCAAGTCAGTGGCAATTCTGCTTTGTGCAGTCATAGAACACTCCAGGATCCTCCGTGCTGGCTTCCTGCATTCAACAGTTGCAATGAAAAGCCAGACCTTTCAACTAATGGTACAATTCTACTCAATTAAAGAAGGACCCCAGGCAGCAGCAGTGCCTTCTGCAGGTCATCATCAGAGAGTTAGTGTATTTTCAGGTACATCTCAGTCACACTTGCTGATTGTAGAGAATTATTTGCATGGTCTTCAGTGTACCTCTAGCATGTACTAAGCAATTACTACCAGTTGCTCATGGAGATCACAAAGGATCTTCCCTCCACCTATGAGTTGCCTTAGAGCAGACCAATATTCCAAGATGACCCATTGGACGCCTGGTCTGACTGGTGTATCCTATGGAAATGACAGATTGCTAATCTAGGAAAAGGAAAATAACTTCTCACCTGATTTTTTTCTTCCTCTGAATCATGATACTGCACTGTTGATAACTTTCATTTTGCAAGAATTCTGTGTCTCTGGCCCCCATTGACATCTCCTGTGCATGGGCACTGAGGCAACTACTGAAACGTGTTAAGTATTAACACATAGCAAAGATTTCCAGAAAACCACCAGTGTTTTCTTAGAGGTTCAGGGAAGAAGAAACTACCTTACCAGTAGAGAACTTTCAAAACCATACAGATATTCCTCAGTCAAAAAAAAAAAAAAAAGAAAAAAAAGAAATCTAGTAAAACCTGATGGGTTTTTTTCCTTACAAAGAGAAGGTTTGTCAAGGCTAGTTTTAGTTTTAGGACTCCCACCACCCATTTTAAACCAACACTAAAGTACATGTGCTCAGGTGTTAGCACCCATCACACAGTGAGGATTCTCTCACATGCCAGCTGGATTTGTTCTACATTTAATGAGACTGTTCTAGAAGTGTTCTGGCCATTTTGATCATATGGTTTTGCAACCTGCAGTGAAAGCTCCTATCAAACAGTCCATTTGAATAATCCTTAAATATTTACCTACATCTTTAAAAGTATAGCACAGAAAGAAAGGTACAATTTACAGTTAAATGGTACTTGTAAAGGATAAACAGTTGGTTTATCACTCTTACAATGGGAGCGATAAACCAAGTGTTATTGCTTGATGCTTCTTACCAGTAAAAGAAACAACCTCTCCTCACATTAGCTTGAGCACTTCTTCTAATAAAACAAGTAACCAGAAGTGGATTCATCTGCTTTTACAGTTGCCAAACATCCCACATATAAAACATGAATCTCCCTTAATACAGCAAGGACACATGCAAGTTTATAGTGATCTAATATCACAGGATAATGATGATAATAATAATAATAATAATAACAGCAAAAACAACAACAATAATAAACAATCACCATCAATATTAAAATATATTCTGTGTTTTTCTCAATTTTCCTGATCTCAGTCCTCTATTAATCAGTGGAAATTTTGGCCAAATGGATTTGGAAGTATTGGAAAAATATTAATCATTGGGTTAATGAGGAAGAGCCAAATAAATTGCAGAGTGTATTTTTTAAGAATTAAAATCATATAAGTATTAATAACTTGTAGCAACAAATGTTTGTTTCAGACTAGAATGTGCAGATTTGGTAATTTACCTCCTTGCCAAGTGGGATTTTTACAGTTATTTGAGATGGAGAGACTCAAGAAAGCATTCAAACTCCTATCCTCATTCTGTTCCCACAAACTCATATTTCATATTTTGAATCAAACCCAAAATTGCCTCCTTGGTGTTTATGGGGTAAAAATTCACTTTAGTCTGTAAGATGCAGCAGCACTGCTCTGGAGAAAACAAAACAAACCCAAACCCATTTGAACAGATGAGAAATGCAGCCTGACAGAATTTCTGTAGTTTTATATGGGATGAATTAAAAATAAGGACATTTCTATAATAGTCACAGACATTTGTGACCATTAGCTGAACAGAAAATACCAGGTAGCATTCAAGAAAGAGAGCGGTTTACCTACCACCCCCAATTCAGTTTAGAGCTACTGCATGGCAAGAGTTTCATTACCTCAGTTCATCACTGAAAGCACAGAAATTTCTCCCAGACATTACCACTGGGGAAGGCATTAAGCTTCCAACCATATTTTGGCACAATTTGTCATGAAAAATATCAAAGCTTTCCCTTGTAGAGTGGATATTTTATCATTGTGATTGGCCCCAGAATTCCTGGGAAGGAGGGGGAAGGAATTTTGCCCTTTTATTAGCTCCAGATCAGTCACTTGTGATGGTGACAGCCACACCACCACCTGTGCTGTGTCTGCTGCTGAAAAGAGCTGTGACTCCTTTCCCTCCTCTCTCTCCCTCCCCAGAGATAATTTTCAGAGCAGGCAGTGATGTGAATAAGGTGAATGGACAGGCATTTTATGGGTCATTTGTCATAGTTATGCCAAAGCAAGGAAACATCCATCTGCAGTTAAAGAAAGGTAAGAACTTTGGGAAGAAGCTGTAACACTTCTTTCACCTCTTTGTGACATGTGTTCCACCTTTCCAGAACTGGATTTAAAAAACATAAATATTCTTGAACTATTTGAAAACTCCTTACCTCCAGGTGATAGATTTATCACCTGGAGGTAAGGAGTGCTAAAATGCAAAAAAAAAACCAAAACAAAAAAACCCAGAGGTTTCAATTTCTTGGAGCAAGGGCCCCATCTTGGAAGATAGTAAGCACAGCTGTTAACATCACAAATTACTGTAAATTGAGCCCTAGCTGTAATTTCCATTTAATTTCATTCTTTTCTGATAGATAGTAGCTTGAATTTGATTACCTTTGATGTGTACTAAAACAGAGTTAGAAAAGACTAAATTTGCAGCTCCCTGAAGAAAGCACACACCAGTTAGGATAGGGAATGAGTTAATTGAGGTTGCAGGTATCCATCAGCTAAGAGCACCACGAAAGTTACCAGGAAAGTAACAAATAAGTCAGGATTTCTGTCTGTTCCTGATTGCAAAATTGATTCCCTATATGACTTTTTAAAAGTAATTTCCAACATTGGTGTTTGCTGAGAATTTCTATGTGCACACATGAAGAGCCACCAAGCTGGGACATCAGCAAATGAGTTTTCCATTATTGGAACTGGTAACTAACTTAAGAGATATGGAAACTGATTACATAAGAGGAAAAAATGTCAAGTTTAGCACATCACTGCCATTAGAGTGCAATCCTTTTCAGAACAGACCTTCTCAGAGATGCAGCCTGTTTGCTGTCTTTCAGTGTTCCAATGTGTGGAAGAATAGTAATATCTTCTCTGTGAACAAAAAGTAGGAGCAGCAAGTTACTCTGCCAGGTTCCTGCAGCCTCAGTGGTTGGAACAAAGAAGTCTGTGGCTAAAACCTGCTGCCCACCTGCAGCTCTGACCTGACAGGTCAGCCCTAACCAGTCCCAGGCAGCCAGAGGCCACCTGAGCATAAAACTGTCCTTGCAATTAGCCAGGCATTTTAATATTGCAGGATTTTTATGGGATCACTTGGAATATACCAAGCAGGATTATGTACATAAATCATTCTAAATTCATCTCAATTCATCTCAGATGCCTTTAATTGTAAGAAATAGCTGTTATTTCCAGCTGAAATTCACATCCTTCTCCAAATATCTTGTGCCTTACCTCCACAGAAGAAGCAGCAAAACTTCATATTGGTGGCCTTAAAAACAGACCACGGCCTGCAAGATTTTGTCCTAAGCACCCCAGCACAATGAATGCTCTGAACATCTGTTGTGATGTTTCTGCTCTTCAGGCACCAGATCTTTTTCAGGATGTCTCATCTGTCTGGGAGTACCTGACATGAGGAAGATACCCAGACATCCCATTTAGGTGACTCAACACAATAAAAAGAATCTCTGCCATCCTTGCATGAAACAGAGTAAGAGCTCATTTCAGAAGGAGATATAATGGGATGTGAAAGAGGGGAAAAAGGAAGTGAAAGGAAACACAGAGTAGCAAGTAGATGATCTTTCTAGTGACATGGCCCCTGATCACTTCTTGAATTCTACTGCTCCACTTTTAGGATCTGGTGCAGTGCTGGTCTCATTGGCAAAGCCTGGCAGCTTCTCTTTTGTGAGGGGAGAATCTATGTGCTGGAGAGAAAAAAGTGGATGTGAGTAAAAAAAAAAAATCAGTGATTCTGCATTTAAGCATTACCATGTTTAGTCACAGGCTGAAAACGTGAGCACAACCTGGAACCAATTTTTCTTTCATTCAAACCCCAAGCTTAGTTTTAGCCTGCACACAGCAGCCTTGCCTGAAAATAATTCCCAGTATGTTTCACCTGGCAGAATGTTTTTGTTCACACCATTGTGCCATACACTGTTAAGCACCTGCTACATCCCTCTCTTGAGGGTGGCTGCATTTCTGGGGTGGGTGAAGGGATTTCTCAGGGTAATCTCTAATCAGCTGTTCCTCTTTCAGAATGAAAGGTGATATATAAATGTAAATGGTATTTCAATGCCCAGCTTTCACTTTCTTTTGCAACTTGGGGAAACATGTTTTCTTACAATACATTTCATCTACAGAAAAAGCCCTTTCTAAGACATCTTTTACCTTGCTGCTGACACATATTAGCATCTAAAGCTGAAAAGCCCTCCATTATTATGTTTAAGCTATGAAAACACCATTTCTTCTCAAACCTGCCACCTGCTATAGATCTTAATCAGCTTCAGTCCATTACAGAAATTCCTGCTGCAGTGAAACAGGATTTTGGAAGAATTTGTTATCCAGGGAAAAAATTATTTTCTTTTCAAAGGGATCCACAGCATGAAAAAAATTATGGTAGCATATGCCCTCTGATATATCTTATTGACTGCTAAATGTTAAGAGTTGTATAAAGCCCAAATTCTGGATAGTTTTCAGCTTCCCATTGAAGTTCTGCCTTCGAAACATTACTAGGGCAGGCTGCCAGATGAAAGAGAGTAGAAACACTCTTAGGAAAGACACATTTTTTATGTCTTTTGCCTTTACAAAGTGGTTGCAGTCAAACGATGTGTGGCTGATGGTACTTAAACAAACAAAGAAGCAGGCACTGGGGAGTTTTCTTTTTGCTCTAAATCATCTTTCTCCTTCTCTGGCTAGCCACGAACATAGTTATGACAGATGCACCTCTGAGACTCCCCTGACATGTGATCCCAATTTTGGATCATATTCCCCCCTTTTAAATGTCTTGATAATTTAAACAGAAGAACCCCCTACAGAAAATCAGGTATTTGCATAGATGCTGGTTGCTTTGCTGCAAGCTTCCTGTGAAGGCCATGGGCTCTCCTCACCCAGCTTCCCCACCCAGCTCAGTCCCCTGCAATTGGCAATATCCAATTTTTTTTTTGGCAAATCTGAAACCTCAACCACACATTCTCAGGAGAAACAAGAGGTGGCATCTCTAAGACCACAATGAATATCTGAAATCCCATTGCCTGTCACCACAGCACACCATCAGTGGTAGGGCAGAAAATGAAACTATTGTTCTTCATTGTGCCATTGGCAGGCAGAGTGATCTCAGATAAACCATCTAATTTCACTCAAGTCATCTTTCTTAGGCCATGAAGTAGGGCTAATAATTCCTGTATTTTCCAGCCCATTTTGAGGGTATAAAACACAAATATATTTATACTCACAAATAGACTTCTGCTAAGAATTAGGGTAGAAAGGATATGTCTATAAAGAGGCCAAAATTTGTGTGCTTCCCCATCACCAAAATTCTGGACCATGCTATGTTATTAGCAATCCAGTTCTATTTAATATTAAAGCGCTAAAAACCAAATAAAATAACCCAAATGAACAAAATAAAAAAGCAGAACTCTGATGCAGGACAGAGGAATGGGTTCCATATTTCACATCCCCTTTATTTCCCAGCTCCTCTGCTTGCCTTCTTGCAACACGGCAGAATTTGTTGCTTTTTCTACAGGGCATTTTATGTATCTTTTATCTGTCACTCTGATAGGAGTTTCACACATTTAAGACTGAATGTACTAAAAATTCCTTACTTCTGACTTAAGCCAGCATCACATTCTTATTCTCCATTTGCCTCCTGTTAGAGGTTACAAAGATGTAGACAAATAGAGACATACTGCAATTTTCTACGCTGATGGCAAAATAGAAGCAAAACAATTTTGTTTATACGCAGATTAAATGTCTCCTAAAGGATACCTTTACACTGATGCTTCACTGTTCTTTTAAGAATTCTTTACCAATACCTTGCATTCCCTCGATTGCTCAGTTGGGCTCGATTAAAAAATAAATACCTAGCTCCTGCAAAGTGTGGCTTTCTATTTAACAATACTGGATTTTAATTATCTCTTCCTCTATTCCCCTTAATTTTAACTATCTTATTGTTTATCTTGATAAATTAACTGTTCTTTTCTCTACTTGCATATTATCTCTCCAGTTAATCATTATTATGCACTACTTTTGACTTGTACTAAAGCTACCTTTTTGACTTCCCCTGTTACTAATTAGTTTTAAACTCTCTCCTGCTGAACATTTCTTCTCCAGTAGGATCCAGTTTAACACGCCATGTAAGCAACTGGGTACTATAACTGAAATGAGGCTGCATTTTGTCCCTGAGAAAGACAAAATACCTTCCCAAATTTCTGGTTTGACCTTTAAAAGAAAGTTTGCTGGAAAATAAAGGCATGGGCTATGAATTGCACACAAATTTATACAGGAGATGACTTGCCTCATCTGTACAATATGGCTTCCCAGTTGGTTTGGCAGCAGCCTGAAAATGCAAAACAGGAAGAGCATCTGGACATCTTTTCAGTATCATCAGTAAAAGCACTTCTCTGCAGATGGAGAGCTCAGGGGCTCGATCTTGGCAGGGCTGGCTTCACTCAGCAAATGAGAGCTACCTCATCCCACAGAAATGGATTTTACTTCCTGCAGTTGGGAGAAGGGTGACACTGAGTTACTGCTGCTCTCAGCCACGCTCTTTCTCTGCCAAAGCCACCACGAGCCAGCCCATACCAAGTTCAAAGGAATGGAATGCCCTCCTCCTCTCTCTTAAAGACAGCTAACATGTACTAACAGCAACATTTTCTACCAACAGATTGGTGAAGTGTAGCATTTTCTCTGTTCAGCTCTTCTGAGATAAAAATCCCGAAAACATCAGTGACCTTGCCTTCCTCATGGGCTAATTTCTCCACGTGCATTTGTATACATTACCACCAACTACAGGTATGCCTAGCTTACTTCTGTTGCTTCACTTCTTGAAGTAAATTTCTAGAAGTCTTTACTTCCCACCTATATTTTGCTGCTGTTCCTAGCAAACCAACTGCACTCCTGAAAAATGTGAATGAGACCTTTCATATTCAGTTTCCCAAACTGATGATAATGATGTTGTACTCTTGGAATTATGTTTGTTTATACTTGAAACAAGCACTGCAGATTGACAATATAAACTTTGCCAGTTTGGAAAGGGACTATTGAAAACATGCAGAACATGACACCATAGTTTCATGAGAGCTGATTTTCACATGTCTGGAAACATGGCAGACAAAATTATCTGAGGTCACCTCACAGAGAAATACAATTACCCCTCACATTAGAGAGGGTTTACTGCTTGAATCAGACTGACACTACAGAGGGTAGAGACACTTTCCAGTCAACTGAGCCCACAATGGCAGAAGGGAGAAGGGAAAGTCAAGGAACAGCAAACACTGTCCATGCTGTGCAGCTACTCCAGATGCAGGTTTAAAGCACAGCCTATGGAAAATTACTGCAGACACATGCTCAACCGACTCCAAATACACAGGGAAAAACTTTGCTAGCTCTGTCTAGTTCTAAATATATATACAAAGTGTATATACAGTATAAACACACAATAAATATATTGGAAATGGATGTCCTGCAAGACAAATCTGATACAAACATGACATGAAATTTGTGAGAGTATGTCCTAGTGCTCCAAATGAGCAACAGGGATGTGATATCACTTGTGCCAGAGGAGCCTGTTATGAGCACCAGTAAGTTTCCCTGGATTCACTGCTCACAGAGCTATATATACTGTTCATGTTGCTGCTGTACTGGGAGAGACACAAGCCAGTGAATTGATGTCACTCATGAGCTCTGCAGTCTCTATACTGCCCAAAGCTGCTTGTTTGCAAAAACACTGGAATTTTGCCAGTTAGAGATCTGAGGTGATGCCTGGTCTGCTAGCTGTGTCACTAAGCTCCTCTGCTTGGTTGCCTGCTGGTAAATAGGATTTGGGTTCTGCAGTTGTTGAACATGCTGCTGTATCAGCAGTACTAAAGGCAGACAGTTCCTGTACTGAATACATAAATACTAAGTAGATATATTACTTCAGAACCAAATTATTAGTACATCACATGCTCCAGTTTTGCCTAGATGGATTCTGGGAGTACTGAGAAAGTACTGTGCAAAACATTTGTTTCTAGTTCAGCATCTGTACTATAGAACTGTATCACCTGTCATATTCCACGAGAGATTCTGCATCATAGAAGCTTGAAACAAACATCTAAAATGACATTATCAAAGGAATTGAAACTTCCAACTGATGCTCATCAATAGTGGTGACAAGAAAGAAGAGTGGAGAGATTTGTCTTTGCATGGACTTGAGAGCTAATCTAAGTTATAATGATTGATAGTCATCATCTGAGCACTGAGGAGCTGTGTTTGCAGAACTCAGTGGTATAAAGGGCCTCTCTATCCCTGATCTACAGTGTGGATGAAGGTTACATACTACAGGAGGAGAAGAGAGGCCTCACAATAGTTAACACATGCTAGATTTTACTGCTGTTTTATATATCTGAATTAATAGGCATGTATTTACACTTATTTCTTGCCACAGAATGATGGCCATGATTATCAGCTGTCAGCCTTGCAGGCATAGTACAGGAATGGAAGAGCAGAAGCTGAGTTTTATCAAATTCCTCTTTAGCAAACAGCAAATGACTTTGTTTTTTCCCTGGGCACATCGACTATTGGCTGAGACTGAAACCTGACCTAGACAATGCTGTTCTCCTTGAGGAACTCACATCAGCATAACCCCACATTTTAAACTCCTGCATCACAGTATTACACATTAGTAGTTTGCAGAATCTTACACTTGTTTTTGAAAATGTTGCATTAGTTGTTAGTTTCAAGATGCCTTGCAGAGGGATGTAAATAGATCGGGGCATTCACTGACCAATGACGACTGGGATGAAACTGAACAAGTCAAAACGCCAGATTCTGTATCTAGGATGGAGTAACTAAGTGTAAATTGGGAGGAGTGGCTGGAGAGCAGCCATGTAGAAAGGGACCTCAAATTCCAATATCTTAGAGATCACTACTGTTTGGTCAATCAGAAGGACTTGGGTACGTGGGGATGGGAATTGTCTGATGATCATCAAACTGACATGAATGGAAGGAACTGAAAACATGACAACTTCCCTTGTTCGTCCTACTGCTCACTAGAGGCACAGAAAGATGATGGCCAGGTATCATCAGTGGCACAATTATCAATACTATACCCCAGCTGCAGCAGAGTGAATTAAAGGTGCTTGCTTAGTTGTCAAGATAAGAACTGTTTTTTATGCCCTTAGCAGTCCCAAATGATACTGCTTCTAAGGGTATTACTGCAACACTTTAGAATTCAGGATGAAATTTCCTTGTTAGAGATGTGATTTTAAAGTGATTGACTTACTATTCCTAAATGCTTAAGCAGTAAATCTCTTAAAGCCAGTACTAACAGCTATTACCTCTACAGCTCCACAGCACAGGAGCTAGGGATAGAAATAGCCACAGGGATAGAAATAGCCACCACACAAAGGAGTGTCCCCTGCCCTGCATGGCAGGCATCAAGCTTGTTGTCAGAGTGATCCTGAGGAATAAGGTGTGTTCCTTCCATTTGCTTCTAAGGGTACATGTTGCCCCCGAGGAGCAGAGAAGGGGATGTGTGGGATGTTGTCTGTAACACATAGCAGTGTGCAAGGAGTATTATGCTGCTCTCCTTATGGGTCAGAACAAAACACACAGCCTCCTTTCTCAAGGGTGTGCAGCAGTGTCAGCTCTAGAGGACATTCTGGTCAGAGGGGACAGTGCAGCCCCACACCTCCCTAAGGACTAAGTCAGGACTCTTCACAGAAAAAGCAGGGGTAAGAAACTCTCTTACAGAAGCAGCATTTTGACAAGTGCTGTGGTATTGCACAAGGTCAGTCACCTGCGTTATCATGTAAATCAAAGAGAATTTTTAATCATCTACTCATATGTGCTGATGCCTGGGAAATTTAACAAAGACACAGAGCAGTACAATTAGCTGAGGAAAGAAAATAATGAGAGCTTAGTTGCATTTAAATGAGAGTTCAGTTGTATTTCAAGCCATAACCATGGTGCGGGGCACTGGGCTCTGTCTCCAGCTGTTGCGAGGCTTTGCTCCAGCAGGTGTCCCTGTGACACAGGACCTGGCGTTGGCTTCCTCGCAGACACGCAGCCCCTGGGTGTCTTGTGGCATTTTCCTGTGAGTCACCCCAGCTGTAACACGGGTGAAGGCATTGCAGAGGAGCTGGAAGCAGACTGAGTGTCTTTCACCTTATAAAATCTGCTTTCAGAAATTACCTCCAGGCTTGGAGCAACAAGGGCTCTTCACACTGCTTTCTCTGCAGCAGAAGTACAGCCTAATAATAATTAATTAACAAAAAAGCTTAAATCATCTGCCTGCAAAATATGTGCAATGATAACACATTTAACTGGAATGACAGTGCCCAGGGAATGCTTATGCCCAGCAGGGCGGCCCACACGTCAGCTAGGACACAATTCCTACTCTCCTGTTTGGTAAGGAAAGCTGCTTGGAAATGACCCAGCTGCTCTGGTCCAGGGAGCTGTTCCATGCAGGCCCTCTCTGCCTCCCCCAGCAGCAGACAAATGACAAAATCCTGAATCCACTCATCAGAATCCTGAATTCTCTCATCATCTCCAAATGTATTCCATTTAAATCAGAAAAAAACCCAGTTGCTGAGTCCATAATTTGTACATGTACCCCAGTGTGTCTATGCCTGCTTCTTGTTTGGAGTACCTGCCTCCTTTCTGGCTGTGCTAGTCACTGAGTGTATTTCATCAGCAAAGCAGCAGCAAAGAGAGCTCATGAAGGTGGGCATAAATCCATGGTCAGAACGCAAACATCAGGAGCAGGCAGACTAGATGGCTCCTCTTGGCCTCTGTTTCCTGATGTGTCGATTTAAGAACAGCAAGACCTGCCTTCCTGCAGGCTGGAAGGCTGGATTTGGGCACAGACAGTGCAGAAGCAGGCTGAGATGGATGCTGCCTCTGGAGCTGCTCACTGCCAGCACTGATGGGATGCTGCCTCAGCGAGTGCAAGCAATAGCACTGGAACCATTATGTGCCAAGTTCTGGCTGCTTCAAATTTGCTGTGAGTGCCCCAAATACAGGGATCTAAAGAAATGGTAAGCAGTCTGTTCATAAGAGATGTGACATGCTTACTTCTTTAGTGTTGAGGAAGAAATCTCACAGACAGAGAAACAAATTGGGAACAAAGCCAAAAACAATACAGGGAAAAGGAACCAGGAATGTAAGGCTAAATGCAGATCTACCCATCCATACAAGCTCTTGGGCCTCAGCTGCTGTTATACTCATATGCCTAATGATGTTGATTTATGCCAACTGAAGTATTGGCCCACAGTACTGAAAAGTGCTAGGTAAAATAATGAAACGGAGACATTTAACCTAGTATTTTCTTCAAATAAGGTAAAGAATTTAATCTAACCACAGCAGGATGTTCACCCAATTTTAACATTCAGATTTTATACAAATAGACCATTGCTGAGAACCAGCTGTACTTAAGGGACTCCCCCTTGCCCTGATTCCCCTTCCTCCTTTGGGTTGATAACACAAGGTTTAATTTATTTCTTTGGGAAGAACTGTTTTAAGGTCCCAGGTTCCAGGATGCTGGGGTCACAGGATGAGGGGTTCCTATGCTTGCCTCTAGGCCTGGTGCCGTGTGATCCAATGAAATGAGAAAATTCTTTAGTTGTCTGAGGTGCTGTGCAATATTCTCTGTGAACTCTGGCAAACACCCACAAGAGAAGTAAAAGGGAAGGTTTTGCTGTCTGTCTCAGGCACTGCACAGCCACTGGCAAATTGCAGCAATCATCAGCTCCTACTTTATTGGTATTCAGGACCTGTCACCATTCCCCCAGCCTCTGATGCTGGATACAATCTGCCATTTAGCCACCACAGTGGAGCATGTTTCTCAAGCCATTACAGTGAGCTCTCAAGGCAAAGGGTAAGTCGCCTCATGAATACTAAAATGGCTCTGTCATATTGACCTGTCTGTGTTCCTGTAACCCAAGAAGAAAAAAACCCTTACCCTCCAGGCATCTTTTCACTGTGTCACGTTTTCTTTTTGAAAGCTTTTCAAGGTAAGACATCCAATTTACTGCCACTTCTTTCTCTGCAACATGATAAGAACTGATAAAATTACCAGGCAAAAAGACTCCCATGAAATATTCCTATTTCTCAGCACACACAGGAGCTATGCAAGAACAAACAGTTCTCAGCAAAAGTGTCACATTGTGGGGGACATCACGATCGTTCGGGAAGCAATGAAAAAAGGAAAGCTGTATTTGATAAAAGCGCCGTACCTTATGCAATAAAGGGCTCTACAGGAATCTGGTCAAAGCCACCTGCACCTGATTCACAAGGTTCTGTCAGTCTAAATTTAAGCAGATAGAGTATTTTTTCCTTCAAAGACATCAAAGCAACTGGCAAAGCACTTGCTGTCACCAATAGTCCCAGGAAAAATGCATTATCTCCACCTTAACACAGAGAGAAACTGTGGTAATGAAAAGTTCAAGGTATCAGAGAGTGAGGGTGTAAGGCATAAAGCTGGTATCCTGAACCTATCCTTTTCTGCCCTCTAAAGTATTTTTTTTTCTTTTTTAACTCATTTTTGAACAAAGTAACTCCTTCCATGCCTGGGGACTCTGAAAAAGTCTGTTCTTAGTGTGTCTACTTTTGCTGCTCAGAAGCTGGGAGCATCAATGTTCTGCAAAATACAACATGAAAGGCAAGATATTTCCCATACTCGCTTTCAGTGGGCACAAATAATGGTTGAAGGGAGACATATTTTAGACAAAGTGTTGGATTTGAATTTTTTTTTTACCCCAAAATTAAGTAAAATTCTGGATGCTTCCACCAAGTTAGTCATCACATTCAAAGGGCTGTGATGCTGGAACCTGGGATACTTGCATTTCCTTCTGACATGGTCCTCACAGCCCAAAGGTGGGGGTCTGTTGTGAAGCTGAGTCCAGGAGTATAATTCCAAAGAAATTCCACTTTTCCTTTGACTGTTGGGGGTGGTTTGTGTCCCCAGAGCTCCACAGGCCTACAAAAGGTCACAGGTGAGAACTGGCAGAACAGTGTAGGTCAGCTTTGGTTTAATTATAATATCACACTCATAAGACATAATATATGCTGGATTCTGAAGGTCTTTTTAGCACAGGGGATATTATCTATATGGTGTTGCTGATGAAGTTAAATGGAAAGCATGCCTGAAAATTGAATGCATTAGCAATGTTAATACAATGATTACTTTTGGTTTTCCCACAACTGGTCAGGAGTTGATATTGGTTTTCCTGCAGACATATAACTTATTTTATGCAAACTGCTTTAAATCAGCTTGATTGAGATAAGAGACAGGCTTTAAACTGAGTCCAAGTTCACGTATGGCTCCTGGCAAAAACCCCAAACTTCTGCTTGCTCTAGTTATATAGGTTGACCCAGGTTTGAATACTCCTGAGCAGTTTGGTCACCAGTAAAAGAGCAGTTATTAAATCTGAATAATTTCTTCAAAGTTTGGATGTGGGACTCTTATTCAGGTCCATCTCTAATTCCTGGATGCTGCTTGATATATCCTCACACTGAAATATATGGTAAACACTGAATTAATTTTGGAACTCATTAAAGTCTTGATAAAAAGCAATGAGAAAAGTCATGTTTTTAAAAAAGGACAAGATGGGCACCGGTTTGTGTTGGAACTGCTCTCCTAAACAAGCCTGGTGTGACTTTCCAAAGGCATCCTCCTGTTTCCAGGCAACCAGGGCTGTGCTCCTGCCTCTTAAATTGTAACCATCATTGCACTTTGCTTATTAATTCTTCAGCAAATGGAGGAAAGTTTCCATTTCTTTTGATGGCTAATGTACTTTATGGTTCATGAAACAGCCCTGGATTTGGTAGTTTCTATTTAGAAGAAGCTCAGACTAAACTGAAACAGCCATCCAGGACTTGGAGGTCATAGGAGGATAACAAAGTTCTGTCTGCTCCAACTATGAGAGCTGGGAAAACATTTTCAGATTTTTTTTTCCATGAAGAAAAATAATGTCCAAATATTTGGATTGACTGAACAGCTTTGCTAATGTTTAATCAGATGGCTTCTGGAAGAAACTCTGCTGGGAAAAAACCCCACACCACTTCGAAATGAAGACATTTGGTTTGATGCCTCCAAGATGGGAGGTTTAATTCTTTTTCTATCTTAAAGCATTTCCTGCTTTGAAGGTAACAGAAATATTAGCCCAAATTTGGCAATGATTTAATTTGAATAAAATGTTTAACTCATTCTGAAATATTTATACATACGTGTATTATTTAACATTAATTTCAAGACATCAAGAGAGAGCAAATTTGGCTCTCCCACAAATCCCTATCATTCCCATATTGGAAACACTCTTCTATTTTATTTTAGGCAATTAATTTTTGCTTTCTGCTCATGACAACACCATTGCCCTGTATGAAATAAGGTAATTTGAATAAAGAAGAACCATTATTTTGTAGGAGGGAAGGAAGGAGACCAACATTTGGAACAGATGCCCAAATGCTCCATTCAGATGATCTATTAAAGTATTTTCAGTTTTGCAATAGAGCAGCTAAGAGCTAAGTGACTTCATTACAGCCCAGCATTATGAGTAACTGGAATAGGGACCCAATCTCCAGAGTCCCCTTTTGTGCCTATAAGGTGTTGTGGAAAACTTACTTACCTTAGAAATCACCTGTTTTTATTTATCAGGATGCATAAAGGCTTCAGTTTTTATTGCAATTTGGGAGCCTTTATGCAGAGTTTTACAATCAAAACCAAAACTGCATGTTTGCTTACAATCACAGCTTCTTTGTGCTTTATTTCATTAAATAACCTCGATTTTCAGGGATGGGAACAGAGAGCAAACCATACTGCACACAGTGATGTTTTGGATGGTTTTCTAACCTTGGAATGACTGAGACCTACAGAAAGAAGTGGCACAAAAGCTTAGGGCAGGCAAATACATTTTAAGTTCCAGGTCTCAGTTGGCTCCACCCCTTGCTCACAAGCAATGAGGATCCAAGGAAGACACTGAGAAGACAGCACTGAGTCTGCTAATTGATGACATCAATTTTCAGCAGACATTAAATCCATGGAGAGAGAAATGTAAAAGGACTAACAAAGAATAAATGTAGAACCAAGTCATCATCTGGTGTAAATCAGAGTATTCCTACTGAAGTAGAGTATGTACAGGCTAATGTCTTGCAAAATATCAGAAGTGGAAACATAGTTTCAAACAAGGAGCTACATGTTCTGAGATAGAGAAGAGTTGCTGAAGAGCTTTACAGCAGGAAAATACATTCTGTTTTAACCTAATATAAAGATCCAGTTAAGCAATTTTTCAGTGACATTTCAGTTGGATAATTACTGAGTTATGCTTTGCCCATGCTTACATGAAAAATAAAATAAAAGCTAATTTTAGAGTCCTCAATCAAGCTTGCAGTTAGTCCTAAATCTTGATGAGCGGCTCCAGTTATTATCTTCTATTTTTAAAATATTTTGATTGATTTTCCTATTCTAAAGAACTAAACTGTAAATAATTTCTGCTGGTTCCAAAGTTTTTTCCTTTTAATCAGTAAGAAACAAGTGAGCTCTAATACAAAGAGAGAGAGAGAGAAAAATATCACCGAGTAAAACCAAGTTCTCTCAGTTACTGGGAATTTCTGCCTGGAGAAAGCAGTCTGCATTGTCAAATTGCTTGATATGGATCTTTTTCTGAAACAATGCTACTTCTCCAGTGTTGCTACTCCTACTCTTGTGGGATATCATATCTGTCCCAGTAATAGCTGACAGCCTTGGCCAGCAAGGCACGTGGAGCAGGTGCCAAGGTGTATTTATCCCTCTCGTGGCCAGCACATGGGTATAAGGCTGGGACCTGCAGAACAGTCCCTGCAGTACTGGGCATCCCAGCAGAACTGGGCTTGTCCTGTGCAGTAGCTGTGGGACTGCTGTGGCCTGCTGAGAACACCCTGATGAACACTGACCCACCTGCAGGCAGGAACACACATGGCAGGAGTTCCAACGCCCTGTTGAAGTCCTTGTTTGGTTCCTAAGCAAAAACCAGTAGTGAAGAGGGTGCTCAGGGTCTTAATGACCTTGGCCACAGGTGTGATGGGAGACAAATCACACCCCCAGTGTGAAGCAGCTGGGTGAGCAGAGGGGCTCCCACCAGACCTGCTCTGGCTGCTCCTCAACACACACATTTTGAGGGACAGCAAGGGTGGAATGAAGACAGGCACCTCCAGGAAGGAGCTCAGGGGTAGAAGCTGTCTGGGATCTTGTGAGTTCCAGTGGAAATGATGCTGAGGATATTTGTTTCTCAAGCTGATTTTTTTTAAACACCATTACCAGCTATTTAACACTTCCTAGGCTTTGCACAGGTGCCAGTCAGAGACCCACTACTTCAGCTGCAGTCTCTGTCACCATTCACTAGCACGCCACAACTCCTGGTCTTCCCTATTTTGTTATTCTAGCCAATATAACAAAAGACTGCTTGTAAGAGAAAGGTAAATATTACTAAATCAGGCCATCCTTAATACTAATGTCTCCATGGAGCATTACAGAAGTTTTGGCTGTCACCTTGCAGTCAGACACTTTCTGGGAGGACGAAGAAGGCTTTAGGCTCTTGCTTGCTCTATTGTGGTACACATTGTCCTGGTACAACCCAGTGCTTGTAGTGGGAGAGACCAAAGGTAAAAATACATGAATCACTGAGCACTGGGCTTTCCCCTGTCCCAGGGGGGCACCTCCCACATCTGCCATGGCAGGGCCAGTGCCCCAGCCATACACCTCACACTGTTCCCCTCCCACATTTACTATGGTATGGAGGCTCCCCTGGCCTTCTGTCACCAAAGGATTATTGATTTGGGCCCTATATTTTGTAGCAAGTCCTAAAGGCACAGAAATCTTTAGCTGCCTATCATCACTAGAAAGCTTAAGTGTCCCTAGAGGTTTTCAGGCAGGAAGGAAGGAATCACAAACCTCCCACCCCCCCCTCCAAACCCCATTATAAGCTGAAGCACTGAAGTTAGTTTTCATCTCATTTTGAGATTTTCACTTCGGCTATTTCAATTTGTAAACCTCCAATTTTTTAAAGAAGTACCTATAACTCCACATTCCCTTTTCACTGTGTCAGCTGAATACCTGACAGATGTTAAACATTATCTGCTTTTTGGCTTTCTACTTTGCCTAGCTTATTCCGACCTATGAAACCTCAAGGACATAAAACATCATAAAAATAAACAGCACCAGTAGCAAATCTGTCATTCTTAAGAAGAACATTCACCTCATTAAACTACAGAACTTCCAAAACCACTGAAATGCAATTTTTATAGAAAGAGCAAGACCTTCTCCATTAATGAAAAGGAATGTGGAGAACTTTCTCTCCTAGATCATTAATGTCAGTCAATCTGCCATGGATTTGCATCAGAGACAATGAAGGAAGATGTGACCTCTTCTTGAGCAAATCTGATCAGTGCAAGAACACAGTTCTGGGACATTCACACCTCCTGCAGCAAATCAGGTTATGCATTGCTGGAACTTGTAACCAGCATGATCACAGCAAGGGTGACAGGGCTTTGCAGGGCTGATCACAGGAGCAGAGGCACATTAGTGTTTCCATGTGTTGGACCATTTTTTGCTCTTAGTCTCAGAAAATGGGGATACAGGAGTAATGTGCACAAGTTAACTACCTGGAACCAGTAGGAGAGAAGAAGCTATGCTTGCCTTCTCTTCCTCTGGCTAAGCTATACAGCTGTGAATTGATAATGAAGCCCTTAAAATTAAAGAGCAGCTGGATTCGATTCTGGAACAATTCCCATACCCAGCAGCATTCCATCACCTTGCCTGTGAGTAGGAGGTAGATAAAAAAAACCAGACAAATCTTGGGACTAAATGCAAGGGGGAAGAGCTGGCTGGCTTACATCAGTGGATGGAGAGCCATCTGAGGGAACAGCTTCTCTTCCTTGGAGTTCAGTGTGGTTTTGCAATCTGTTAGTGTGCCTGCATGTGCCAAAATGCTCTGTTAATGTTACTCCAAGCAGGATACACATTGCCTGAAACATTAAGCCTCGTGCAAGATCACTGTCCTACGGGCTTATGCTTGAGTCACAGGGGAAGAGAATGATGCTCTTTGGGTGGCAGCATCCAAAATGAGCTCGTCAGGCTCACCATAACAAACAAACGTGACTGTTGAGGATTGGCTCCTGTCATTAAAATTGCAGGCATGCTCTGGGTTCATCCTTAACTGCTTGTTGCTTCCTGATGATTCCTTGTGTGAGACAAGCTCCAATCCCTGTTGCAGCATGAATCATAATTCACTGTGCAGTTTATCCTCTGAGGCTTGTTTTTTTAATTCCACACATCCTTGCTTTTACTTTCTCCTAGAGATTTAAGGGCTTTTTATTCCTTAGGGTTGAAGATGAAGGTTTGAACTGCCAAACTCATTGCAGAAATTATTAGTTCAACACAAGAAATTAAATACAACTTATTTTTCCTATTCAGAGATTTAAATTCATTCTGCTTCTTCATAAAACAAGCTGAGCAAAGAGCCAAACAACAGCCATTGAAAAATACCTTAATCTGTGATAATGTGAAAAATATAATGAGCTGAAGCTGTGTCTGAAGTTCCCTGGGACTAGGACCATACAGCATTGTGTCCCTCCCAAAATGCGAAATGGTGAGGCTGAGGACCATGTGTTTTTCCCTACATACAACAGATCACCTTCTTAGTCTTTCTGGAACCAGAAAGTGACTTGAAAAGCACTTTCAGTTAACAGTTATATCCAAGAGTGTCAGACCCTTGACCTGGAGTATTAAATAACATAAAGAAGACATCTCTGTGTCAAGATTCCTGCATAATAACACAAGGACAACCTGCATGCATTTTATTTCTCTCTTGAGGACTAGGGCTCTAGCTCTTGCTGAAGTTGCTGGGGTTCCTACACATTGCAGACTTGCTCAAGGTTAGGTTTCATCTCCTACTGCTGGCACAATCTCTTCCTGTCCCTGTTGGCTCTGTTTCCATCTCCTCTCTTGCTCTAACTGCAGCCTCTTGCACTCTGACACCACAGACTTGGCTTTCTTACCCACCACTGCATTTTCCAACTCCCTTTTCTAGATGTTAGGAGGATGATGAATGATGCTTCCCTTTGGCTCTGAAGCAAGAATTATCCCACATAGTGCCTTACAGTGATTCCTTGACTTTATTTGGGACTGGTCTTCTGACTCCTACAGGAACTTTCCCTTGTTATTTTCTGCATCTTTCCCATCTCCTCAATGGGCTGTGTGGGAAACCTGGAAGAGTTACTTCCAGCTGAGAAAACATGCAGCTTTCTGGGCAATAATGAAGACACCACAAGCCTGTGAAAAGTCATGAGCTTAACACTGAGAGCCTGCTTTATTGAGAATGCATAGACTTTCTCTACTGGTCCTCTACTATCCCCCCCTCCCCCCCTTTTGCCACATTCTGAGGAAGAGAATTCCCTTTATATCAAATGTGACAATTACATGGCTGTCCCTCCCCTTACGCAGTGACAGAAATGCTGCCTCTGGTCACTTTGTGTCCTTTACACGGCCCCACGTCCCTGCTGACCCTGACTAAAGATAATGGCACATTCCTGCAGCTCTGTCCCTTTAGAAGCCAGCACATGGGTGCAGAGGGAAGGGCTGGAAGTCCACTGAGCCAAACTGCCTTTCACCACTGCCATGACCACACATGTTCCTTCTCCAGTCACAGACAAGTGAAAAGAGGACAATGACCCCAACACGTTCTTAGGCTGCCTGACTGAATATGTGATTTGAGGTTGAGAAGGACCCTCAAGGTTTGGGACAGGTTTTCTCAGGGCACCTCAATGACTCTAATATCATTCAGTGAGGTAAAAATGCAGAGTAAAAATAGCAAAGAAATCAACTTTACTCTGGACCTCCACGATGTGCACCCCTGACTGTAATTAAAAGCAGCAGCTGATGCCTTCTGCCCACTCATCTTCTAACAGCACCCCTCCCCAAAACCACACACAGTCCTGCAGCCTCGGAGCAGGGCTTGCAGCCCAGCTGGCTGCTCTGCTCCCAGCCTCAGGGAAGTGCCAAACCCATATTTGACTTAGACCTGTCAATTTACATTAAACACCTCAAGAGGAACATGGTTAATGGTGAAAAAATAAGTAGGACCAAAAACCAGCTAAGAGTGCAAATGAGAACAAGCACAAAACATGAGAAGCAGAGTTAAAACAGGACAGACAGAAATGGAGAGGAAGGAGGGAACAGCCAGTACACCTGAGCAGAGTGCCAACAGGCAAGGGAGGGATGGCACCTGCCAGCTGGGGAGGAGCAGCACTTTCAGGTCCCACAAGTGGAAGAGGGTAGCTGAAATACATGTCCAGGGGCTGGTTGAGAGACTCACCTGCCCAAATTACTTTCTTCCTCTGTAGTTCTCTTTCAATTATCATGTGAGTGCAGAGGTTTTTGTTACTGCAGGCTGGTAATATCAGCACATATCCTTCCTCACCCAGTGTCTGCTTAGCCTCACCACCTCCAGGCCACAATCTATTGACTTGATGCAGGGTCAGGTCTTACAGCTCTCTGCGATTGATGAGCTCCATTCAGCTGCATAATTTGAACTAAGGATTTTGCCTTTTTATGTGTAAATATTCCAGCAAACCAATTCCCTGTTCTAGTCTGAGGATTAGAGTTCATACAGTCAGCATCGGGGACTACATGTAGCATAACGAAAATCTATCACCAATTGCAAGAAATACTGAGAAAGAGTGCTATACCATGATCAAGGTAAGAAAGAAGGGCAGAATATGCCTGCTAATAGAGGAATAGTTACAACATTGTGCTCCTGCTCTGGTCACTTTACATTTTGCATAGTTGGTGAAAATCTCACATTTCAAGGAACAATAAAATTTTCGCTGAGTTTTCTCAAGTTTAGCCATTATTTTACAGTGCTCTGAGGTGTGTATGTGACAATAGCCACTATCTATGGCAATAAAACATATCTTATTAAATATTACAGTGAAGTGAGTAGAAGGGAGGTAATAAATATGATATACATATGGGAAGTAAAAGCAGAAATCAGGAAAAGCAAGAGGAGAGAAAACATAGCTCTAAAGACTTCAGTTTTGAAAGCTTTCTTTCTGCCTCTGAGATGCTGGGATTTGTTTGGGTACCCCTCTGTGCTGTGCCAAGCTCAGCTAAAATAGATGCCATTCATTTCTGTCTACGCCTTACTCCTGATGCCCAGGCAGTTTTTCAGCAAGGCACACAGTTCACTAACGTGCCTGACACTGCCAGGGCATTTTAAAACCTACCCACTGTAGAACAAATAGTTTCTTCTTCCAGAAAGGCCAAACAGGCCTGTGATTGCAATTGTTATGCAATTACTGTGATTGCAGCTTTGCTGGACATTTTGCTGGAATGTCTCTGATAATCAGTGAGGAGCAGAACTGACTTTTCTCAAGTGCCAATACCATCCATTTAGGACTTACAGTCTGTCTCTATCAACAAGGCAGGTAATGTTCTGTGCTCGTATTCTGCCACCTGTGGTATTTATTCATTCCCAGTCTGAACCAGAAAGACAAATCTGTTCCAACAATGCTGTAGAGCAACCAAATCTTTAAGGAAGAAATAGCCTGGCTGTAGGCCAGACTCCTCTAATTAGCCGATCCAGAGCACACACTAAAAAAGCCACCTAATTAGACACATGGCAAAGCTAAAGCTCACACTGCTCAACACCACACAAAAACTCCATCCTTCTCTGCTTACACTCAGCACATTCATAAAAGATGCAAAGTACATTCAATTTCAAAATACAAGTGGAAAATCTCTGTAAGGCATGTAGGCATTTGAAAGATGTAGGCATTGAAAGATGTAAAAGAAGAGAGAGAGATGGGTTTGTCACATCCTCGGGAGTCTCTCTTTAGCAAGCACTTTGCAAAATGTCTCTGCATGTTGTACTCGAGGGGTGGGGAGAAAACACACAGTCCCTGGTGGTCCACCTGCTTCCTTTTAGGTACTGCTGCCTCGGGCTCTGGGACTGGTAATTACTTTATGCAGTCAGCACCAGTTGTCTCCTGTTTCATGGTTTTCTCCTTCATGACTGGTGATTTGTACCTGTCAACATAATGGCATCAGCAGGTGCAGACACGGTGGGTGCCAAGCTGAACCTGGAACTGTGACAATGATTCCAGCAGCACATTTCAGGGACTCGATGGTTTCATTTTTTCTAACTGCTCTGAAAAATATGCCCTGTTCCCAAACTGAACAAATCTGCTGTTGTGGAAGTTTTTATGCACTGAGTATGAGACATACATTTCTGCCTTAACCATCAATAACCCTGCTAGGGATTCTAAAGTCCTCAACAGAGGAAGAGCCACACAATTACATCAATATTGTGATGGGAATGCTCATCAAGGGCATCAGTAAAAAACTTAAGGCTTAAAGTATTTACTTATTTTCATTTGAAATTCAAGCCAAGATTGGAATCGAGGTTTCAAATGCTTAAAGTACAGTGGTCACCACACTCTAGTGCTTCTTCCCATCACAGTACACAGTGCAATTCTTACTCAAGTGAAAAGTTTCACTGCACTTCAGGTGTCCACCTGGTCATGCAGATGTGATGTAAGGAGGAAGAAATATAGCAGCATTCATGTATAGTTCTCAAACATCTATGGAAATATATTATTAAAAGTCCACAAAAAAAAAAAAAAAACAATGTAATGAGGTTTCTCATTTTCACAAAAGCTAATGATCTGGATATTTGACTCATTTTCTCCTATTTTATTCTACTTGGAGTCTTTATAAATAATTTTTTAACACTTTCATTGCCAGCCTGTCATTAGAACTTTGCAAAAACACCAGAAAATAAGAAGCAAGCTGAAATTCCAAACTAGTAGCTGGACTACAGGAGATAAATCTTAAAGTGAACACTAACTATTTTGCAACTTACAACAGAATTTATGAAGAATGTGAAAACACCATGCTAAACAGTATAATTGCTCAAGGTTTTATGGTTATAAGCACTAGACAAACCCCATTATATCTCATGCAGAGTACTCAGCCATCTCTTTCTAGTCTGTTCTTCAGTGCCATGGATCTCTACAGCACTGAAAATTTGGCAATCCAGAAGTGATGCAAATGCCTTTTGCACAAGGATGAATTTTACATAAGGTTAAGGAAAAATTTTATCCAGTAACTACTTGAATTATGATTTCCAGAAGCTTTGACATATCACATGAGGCAATGCAAAGCAGGAGCCTTGAGGTTTCTCATTTCTGTAGCACCTGCAGCATGCCATGGTGATGCAACAAAGTTCAAAGTGCTAAAGAAAATTCCAGCTACGAAAAAGCCTCTGCCTTTATTAATCTCTTAAGCTTCCCAAATTTGTCTACTCCTACTCCTTTATTATGTACTTTAATATTTGCTCTGCTCATACTCTAAAGCCTCTTGGAAAGGTGGAGTCTATTTATTTATTTAAACACATTGTCTAGATCCAAGATAGCTGTGAAGAACTAAAATTGGCTGCTGATAAATACAGATGGAACTGTTTCAAAACCTGAGGCTTGTGTGTTTTTTTCTTTTGAAACTCCTAACAATATAGCTGGCAGTGGCATTCGGGATGGCAAGGTAAGAAGTAATAACAACAGCAACCACATTTTGTGGGTTAGAGTATTTGAAACAAGCATTTTGGAGCATTACAAGATTACTGCTCAGAGAGAGGAAAGCCCATCCCACACTCTCCTCCATTTTAGCTGATTCCTTCTTTCTTGAAGTGTTCTAGGATGTGGGATCTGGTAGGACACTAGTTCTTTGACTGCAGAAATTACTACTGAAAATCTTTGTTGTGCTTGAACCAAGTTAAATCATAGTGATAAAACTTAAAATTAGACATTTTTTTCAGGTTTAAACAACTGGATACTTTATTTTCTAAATAATTTTGCAACTTTGTGCTTTTGAGGCCTCCAGCTTGTCAGCTCTAGTAACGTCACTGGATTTACTTTAACTTATACCATGAGAAAAACTGTGGCAGAAATACCAGCCTGCAGCCTCTGTAAGTCTGCAATTGGCTTCACCTAATGACTCATAAACACACATACACTGACTATTTTCCAAGTACCACCAAATGGAATGTCATGAAACCCTTGCCCTTTATTCTCAGTGTTTCTGAAGCACAGCACCACAAGAAAATTTCACTGTCTCAGAGATTTGCTGCTCAGACAAGTTATTTACCTACTGGCAGGCTTGGGAGGGCAGCTATTTTCTTAGATAGGACACAGACTTATGACACCTTTTTGAAAGAAGATGCCATCAGAATACAATCATGATTACTTTCCTTTAATAAAATGTATTTTTTAGCTGGTGTAAAGCAACAGGGTAGCTCCAGGATTAATCAAAGGCCTTTTTACAGTGCATTTCCACTGAACTCTGAATCTTTTTCAAGAGGCTCTCCTATGAATGCTGCATGAAAGCTAAAAGAGAAAGACAAGGCTGATACAGCTCCTTTTTTCCTTTTTCTCTGCCTAGCACAGAATCTCTAATCACAGTTTTTAAACATCTGTGGCTGAATTTAGTGTTACTAAAAAAGCAATGGTAATGAAAAGAGCCATAGCCAAAGTGTGTGGGATATGTCTATGTAAGGTCCTGTTGCACTCAGCCTTATCTGACTTACCACAATTCTTGATTTCTGTTGCCTGTTGAGAATTCCACAGCTTACCTTTCCAAAGTTCTTGACACGATCACACTGAAGGACTTTGTCATTCTACTGATTATCTTTTGGCTGTTGTTATACAACTGCTCTATGTTAACTTTAAGAACTTGCTGTTTGAAGTCACATAATTATTTTGGGCTTAGAGTTTCTTGTTCTTGTTTTCTGCATTTGCTCAGCTTCTCTCCCAGGTGTGTTCTAGTCCCTGACTGATGTTCTGTGGTACAGTCACTGTTGTCAGTAGATATGAAGTGTGCTTAAGCCACTCCCATTCAGAAGACAAAGACTGTAGCAGAGAAATTCAAGAGTCTTGCCCCATGTCCTACTTAATGCCATTAAAATGGAAATGTTTTTGACTCCTATAGTTCAGCATTCCAACCTCTGCTCAAGAGAGACACGTTGATTAGATCTATTTAAGAGCTTCTTAATTTCAAATGATCTTAATTCATCTGCTCTCTCAGTTATGTGAGCCTTTGAGTGAACTGTTTCTTTATGTGGCACTCTGAGGGCTGGGACTCAAACAGAGGCTTGCCCTAGAAGACAATCAGTAAGTGTCAGAAAGCATTCCACTGGCACCAGTGAAGTAAAGAGGGGAAAGAAGCATCAAACAGGCAGCCTCCAAGTGCATTAGAGCCCCCATTCCTGTCATTACCTTGTCCCATTTGCTTATACATGCAGACCTCCCCACTGCTCTCTGGCAACTGAGGAGACAAAATGGTAGGAGAATAGGTCTGCTGCACTTCCTTACACTCAGAAAGCCATAAAACCATGATGGTCTCTAAGGCATTTAAAATTAATAAAACTAAATATACTTGGTTGACTTAAGGTGGCTATGCAACTTTGTATATGCTTATTTTTAAAAACCCCACTTTCTTTGTGTGACTGATATCGTAGCAGTAGACCTCAAAGCTGCAACTTCAGTAAAGGGCCAGTGGGGTGTCAAGAGTTGCCCTTTTTCACACTACAGCATTGAGCTGTCAACAGAAAGAGCGATCTGAGTTCTAGAAAAGATTCTCAGTGGTGCAGTTTTCCCTGCAAATGAGTTCTCTCAAGGATAGTGTAAGAGCCACTCTGGCATGTGAGGTTTTCTTTCCATTACCTCGAGTTGTTGTAAATCATTAACTGTCCCTGAAATGTTGCTACAGTTGCTAGGCAGAGGCAGCTAATTTATAAAACTTCCATGTGGCAAGGAAATCCAGATTTAGGCATTTAGAAGAAAACTATTTAGAGCAAAGAGGGTGGGATGCAAGGAGAAAAGAGAAAATCTAAAATATACTTAACACTATGTTTTTCTCCGAAAAAATAATTATGCCTAGTGAATTTTGGAGAATCTTTATATTATCACATATGGTAAATACTTAATTGGAGGCAGCTGAACTGACAAGAGTACTAATATTCCAAAGTTGCTGGGTATTCTGATGTAACATCAGTAGATTTTTTTTCCTGTTTAATAGATCATTCTTATTTTTTCCACGTCATGTTTTTGCAAATGATTTCTCCTACTTTTTATTTTTCTATCTAGCAATGTTCCTGGCAAGTTGTTTCAAGTAGCAGGCTAGCTGATTTACTTTGCAATGTGCCACGTTGGGCAGTACACCCAGCAGCTGATGCTGTACTGCATTCATTGATTGCACCTTGAAAAATCACACAGTTCTGAAAAATCACTCATTTTACTGGGCTGCTGAATTGCAGGTGTGTCTGTCATCATACACCCCTGAGACATGGGAAGCAGAGAATTAGTCTAGAATTTGAGAAGCTGCCCTACCTTTAGAGGAGAAAGCCAGTTTCCCTGGATGCATGCTGTTAAGTCTTTGCTTCTCATTTCTGAGATGCACAAACTTTTGTTTGGCAAATTCTATTCAATTTATTTTCCTCCTCCCTTTCTTCTGTTGTTGTTAAGAGTGCAATGTGCAGCCAAGTTAAACTTCAGGACTCAGAAATTAGATGTCTCTCTCAATATGCCATTTTTTTCACTTCCCAGCTTTTCATTCTATACCATTACAATTGCATGCCTGACAGCTTTTTCATATTCATTTTACTGGATGTGTTCTTAAAAGAAAAAGAATTATTTTATGTCAAATGCAATTGGAAGGGAGAAGGTCTCCAACAATAACCTCCACCTCACTAAATACGGAAATAAGTTACCTGTAAATATGCCTACAATTACTTTTCCCAGAGAAAATACTGTTCTTTAGTTCTCTAATGACATAATATTCCATGAAGTCTTTCTCTGTGACCTTTAGCTGACTACAAAATCTGATGGCTGAATCTTTACTGCACTTCAATAAGATAGGTGCAGGTCTTTGTGGCTAGCACCAGCCAGTGTTATTTTAACCTCATCATTTAAAATGGCCTTCCAATTGCCTGAGCTGGGATGGTTTTGAGGCATCCACATTCTGGAGGGCTTCTCATGCTTCCTATGGTAGCAGTTTCCAGGTAACTGGGAAATAGAAAAAGTTGCTTAAAATAGTTTAAAAATAATTAAAGGATTGTTTAATTCATATTAAGGCCAAAGCCAATTCACTCAGTGCAGATTCGATCTGTCACCTCTCTTCCCACAGGCACTGACAAACAGATGAACATAACTGGAATAGAAATGCAGAAAGACTTCAGATGTGTTGATCTGTTGATGCAGTGTGTTACATTCCCTCTGCATCATCAGTCTGAAATACTTATCTTCTGTACACTTCATACTATTAGGTTTGTAGGCCCTCCTAGGCCTACAAACCAGTCTGTCAAAAGACTTCTTTTTCTGGACAAATTTAAACATATAAAAAAAATTAGGTTGAAATCTGAAATATTTTGGCTCAGAATCAAAATATTTTGTTTTGGAAAAGTTGCACCCGAGACACTGCAGACCTGCCAGAGACATTCTATCCACCAGGATGGCCAGTGTCCCTCCTTGTGTCACACACTTGCCATGCACGTGGGCCATCCTTTCTCACGGGATTTAGTGACCTACTGTGACAAGTCCTACCATGGGACACAGTGAAAGGTAGATGTGGGGTGAAGGAAAACACCTCTGGACACAGAGAGTTGTTCTCCCCACCTCCCTGCTACTGTGCCTCCTTTAAAAAACACACATAAAGTGTTAACAGATTATTTTTTCTGTGGCAGGCAAGAAAATACATGGCAAAAAAATGTTTCACTGCAAGAATTTCACCATCGTCCTGCCTCCACCCCAGTCCTGATTAAATTCACACATACAAAGTAGCACTTTTTATATTATCAGGTATTTTCTATGAGCCATTTTTATTCCTTTTATCTTCCTACATTTCCTCAGGAGCACAGATTGTTGAACTGCTATTAAACATTATTTCTGGATAGAAAATAGGAAGAAAGGTTGATTTTCATGCCAGCTGAGCAAAATCTTTAAATTTACAGAACCTCCCAAGCTACTCTAATCAATTAGAGAATACATTTATATTTTGTTTTGATCATCAACTAATTTTGATTCTTCTGTTGATTAAGCTCTGATTAAGTATCTGCCTCTGACAATATCCAGCCTTTAAGTGGTGTCATATTGTGAAGAATCCATTCAAAATACATATTTTCTACCTTTATATGACACCGATTTTGAAAACAATAGCATAAAGAACAGTAAAGAAAGAGAGTGATCAACAGCTAGCAAACAAATCCTATTCACAACCAAAAGTTGATTTACATGTATTGTGAATATTTCTATTTGTCTATGGCAAATCTACAGATTCAGCTCAGGGATTACTGAATGGAGAAATATAAGCAATTGCCTGGCATACTAAGAGGGAAAATCTCCACAGGGCACTCCACCTTTTCTGTACTACAGACCAAAACAATTTTTTCAAACAATAGCACTGTCAAGAAAATGCTCACTGAATTAGCACTTTAGCTAGATATATTTTCATCAAAGAACACTCTGATTAAGCAAGCTTATCTCTATAAAAAGGGCTGTATTTTAAAGGAAGACAAATTAGTTAGGATAACACAAGGACTGATCCATGTCTTACCCTATAGCATGAAGGAAATATTAAGAACTCTATTTTCTTCTTTTTTCCCTCTTTACTTTAATCTCATCTTCATTCAGTTGCATTCCTGATTTGTGACCTCATTTTGGTCTCTGCATTTCCTTTTTTTTCTCACCAGAAAAGAAATAGGAAGGATGGAAGCATGAGGGATGTCTGATGAATAGATCCAGAAGAAGCTCTGGACTCAGCAGGGCCCTGGCTGCCCATGATACCTTGAAGACCAGAAGCACCAGGCCCAGGATCCCATGGGAAATGTTCCCTTCTTCTCACCACTCTTTTCTGCTCAAATTTTGGGAGATGGTGAGGGCCAGAAATGTGGCACCAGAGACCTGAGCTGGGATGAATAGATGTGATCTTTCAGCAAAGTTGGAACAGATACCAGAGGGCAGTGGGGCAGGAGATTAGGTCCTAGTTTGGAATATGGTCACACACATAAATACAGGGCTGAGCTCTTGAAAGGAGTTATTGATAGCACCAAAAGGACAAGACCTTTTGGTGTGTTGGTGTGTGGTGGTTGTACAGGACAGCAATGTGCTGTATTGCTGTACAGGACAGCAATGTGCTGCTGCCAGGCTGTGAAGTCACAGCTGTGTTGAATTCCTGGCTGAGGGGGGAGAAAAAGAGGAGGGGAATCTTGAAAAATGCAAATGTACTTTAGATTTAGAGGAACTCTGCTGTCAAATAGCAGGGCCACACTACCACAGAAATACCTCAAGAAGAAGAGTGGATGATTGTTAAAATCATCAGACCGCGATGAGTTCTTGGTACGCTCTTTGATCTTACGGATACAGACACCCAGCTCCTCTTTCCTGCCTCTTCCACAGTTGTCAGTTTTCCCTGTCAATGCACTCGCTCAAAGACAGCTCCTACCTACCACATGACTGGAATGAGCACTGGGTTCCACACATTAGTCCCTCTATTTGATAGAATTGAAAAAAGAACAAAAAGAGAAAGCCACAGAAAGCTGATGTTAAGGGAAGACAGTTATTTCTTTGTGTAGGATACAGGGTTAGAAATTTATTCTTAATTAAATTTATTTAATTAAAAAAACCTATTCTTAAAATAGGTTTTGAACACCTTCCTCTTCTACAATAGTAAAATTAAAACACAGCAATGCAAACAAAAATCACATGAGCTCATAGGAGCACTCTGACACATCTGATGTAGCATATCTCCTCCACAGAGTAGCATATTCCTAAGGTACAGCTCTTTGGTCTTGTATTTTCCCCATAATCTATCATTTCTGAATAAATGTAAACCCAAGACACATTTAAAGCATTCACTGTTTTAAGCTGGCAATAAGACCTGTGAATTTACTTCTCTCTTTCTCTCTGCTCTAATTATTAACATTCTGAGTTGCTTCACAATTAACAATTGCTGCAGGTGATTTGTTGGGAGGCATAGAAATACGAAAAAATATTAGCTTTATAAGCAGCAAGATAAAATATAAATAGCAATAGATCATGGTTTTGTCATATTAACAGAAAGTGAAAACAATTCTTATTTCAAGTCTTCTGATTCCATTTCTCCTAAAAAATCTTACACCTATGTGCAAAATATTTACATTCATCCCTACTAATGGAAAGCCATAATTCTTCCCTGGTTGCACAGTCTGGAGAAGAGATCTGGTCTATTAAGCAAGTGATCTTGCTTGAAATACTACCAATTATATATTGACCCAGGCTAACAAATCCATCCATATTACATGCAACCAAAACTCCCATCTGCTCAGGCAGTGAGAAAAAGCCACATGTGTGCTCTGTGAGATGCTCCCTTCTTGGTGTCAAGGATGCCATCTTGATGCCAAGATACATTATTTGTTTTATGCTGCAGATGCCACCATGAGAAGTTCAGTTATGCCCACCTAACTGAGCTCTACATCCATGTTTCTTACAGGGTTTAACAGTGCAGATTCTATAAACATTCCTTGGGTCTGATGGTTCTCATATTCCTCATATCCAAGCCCTCAAATCCCTAGTACAGGAAACACCATAAGTAAGCACCATACCCACAACAAGTCTATCTCAAAGGAGAAAAGTACTTTTTCTGAGGCATCCCAGTTGTGACTACCATCCATCCCTACTTCTGCTGTGGAATAGCTAATTCAAGAAAGACTGAATTAAAAAGAAGACCTGTAAATAATTTTCCATTCATGAACTGTTGCTTAAATGTAAACTACTATTTAGCAGCTCAAGAGAGGCTGGATTGTACTTTCCACTACTATTTGGACTGTCCAGTCTTTTCCAGTAAAGATCTTGGCTTTCAGGAAACCATGCCTTCTGCAACTAAACCACTTTGCTCTAAAGGCTGCCTAGAGACTATTACACATGCTCAGGTAACAATGACAGATTTCAGTCTACTGCAGCTCAAATGTTTCACTTCAAACATGCTTTTAGACAGAATGCCAATATCTGTCATAATCAACTTCAAGCTCATGCTGAGTAGCCTTCTAGTCTTTGCTAGTCCACCCGAGGACCAGGTTAGACCGTTCTCACAAGAAAAAGTTTCCATTTAAATGTATCAACCTTTCAAATCTCAACCAGTAGCTACTACAGGAGAGAGCAGAGACAGTAAGCACGTTGTTTCTGTGGGTGTATTCACACCAGTGAGGCCTCTCTGGGTGTGCTTTCCTGCTAGTTTGAAGCTGTGGATTTGCAAAATATCAAAGCCTAAACTGTCAGTCCAATTAATCATTCATGAACAACACTCAGTCCAAATAAGACACACCACACTGAATAATGAATTCTATTTGCCAGGCTTGATGATGACAACCCTTTTGTTTCTGTTAAAAATTTTTTGTATGTTCTGCTATATCCCATATTTTATGCTAAATTATATGCATTTTACAGGCCAGGCAAGAAATCTAGTGAAATCACGTAATGCTGATCTCACTGCAAAAGACCAAGTATCTTCTCAATTATCAGTAGTTTGCCTATAAAAAACATTATGGATAGGCTAGAACTAGGATTTTTTTAATGTCTTTACATGTAGAGTAATAGAAGTTCATAGTGTCATCTAGAATCATCTTTTATCCTGAGGTCATTCAAACAGGGAACATCCAATGGAACAATCAGAGAAGTCTTCAAAAAGACAAGAGGTCTGAGGGAAACACTGGATCCCTTTATGGATAGCAGCATGACAACTTTAATAGTGGGAAGCTGTCTAGCTGATCTCAAGTTATGCTGTGGAGACTCTCCTCTTTTCACACATATCCAGGGGAACATGTCAGAAAGTGTCTCCACAGGCCTAATTCTATGATGTGGATTTTGACACAGATGCTGTTCATACTCACGAAAGTAAAAGCTCCATAAAATCTGAAGGAAGCAGAGTGTAAATTGAATCTAAATAGGCTCCAGCACAGTAAAAACAAAAGCATTTCTTAAAATCAAATTTTCTTTTCAATCCCCTCAATAGCTTTTACTCACATTTTACTATGCAATTTTGCTGATCGAGCACACCTAAAATACAGCAGTTGAACAGAGCAAGTTCCTATCTTCTAACGATGAAACAGAATAGAAATTGGAGATGACTAACAATCAGTTACTCACCTTTGCTGTAATTATGGTATTTGGCCAGTAGCTTTTATTGAGGTAGGTTAGAATTTATTGCTCATCTGAGATAACTGCTTCTTTTACATGAACTTTCTGAGGTTGCACTGGCCATTCAAGGCACAGCAAATTTCCCAGGTGCCCATTTAATAATATAAAGATATCAAAAACTGGGTAATTCATGGAACTGTTCATAGGAAACCCAGGCTTTTAACCCAGTATACTGGTTCTACCTTGAATGGTGTGAAAAGGAGCTAATCCACAATTCAATCATAGATGTGATTTTAAAGCTGTAAAGAAAAAAGCAAATACATGAAAGAAGAAAATGTCTGATTCTCTTACTGTCACACAAAAACATGGCAGTATTATTAAGAAAAGATGGTAATTCCAAGCATTACGTAAGGAGAGCAAAATCTGACTACCAATCAGTGGAGGAAACAGAAAACTAATAACCTAATTCCCCAGCACTCCTTGCAGGATTTCACTAGAACTGTACTTACCACACAGCAGATGCCAAGCCTGCTTGCTGTTCCATGGAGGGTGAAAGAGTTACTGGAAGAACTGACAAAGTACTTCCACAGAACAGCGCACAACAAGACCCAGTGAAATTCCCAATCTAATCACAAAATCATCCTGAACCCACTAGAAATATGCAGAAGGCTCTCAAGAGCAAACACGAGTTATTTTCTAAGTACAAACTGAAGGCAAACTTTAAAAATGAAAAAAACAAACAATAAGCATAAGAGCATTAGAAATTAAGATCTTACTGTGGTTTTGGTAAGTAAATCCTCTTCGGTTTGGTTTAATTCTGACTCAGTCACTTTCTGGGTTTTAGCAGATTTTACAGTCCCCTCTATGCACCAGGAGAAGTGTCTCTGACACGTTGCACTTCTGTCAGGTTGTCTGTCCCTGTTCCTTCCAGCAGTCTGCACAGTGCCACAGATGCTCCCGTTGCTGGGCTCCCCTCCCTGCGTGTCCCTGTGCTCTGGGAGCTGCTCCCCCAGCAGCATTTTCAGTAGCTCAAAGGGCAGAAGAGTGGCCCTTCCTTTCCAAGCACTCTCTCATCTCACAGACATTTCCTTTCTGAAGAACAAAACATATGAATAAATAAAATACATATTGAGCACCATGATATGGAGAAGAACTCCTCAATATAAGTACATTTTTCTGTGTATTTTCCCACATTTCTTTTTATCTCAGAGGTTCTTTAAATTTCTAAATAATTTAATTTGTGATGGTTTTAATTAAAACAATAGAACTCCATATATACGTATATACCTCAGTAATCATTACAAATACAGTACAGATTCTGAAGAACCCACCATTTTTTTGGGTACTGGTACTTTATTCCTTGCTAATGGCAGGCTTACACAGAGATGTATGATGGGAAGGAAACTTAACCAAATAGCTAAGTATTAGTACTCAAAATTTCCTTATATTGCCACAGAGACCTGCTTTGGCATCTTTATATCTTAATTAAACAATCATTTAGGAAAAAAAAAATTATTGTCCTCCATAACCTGTCTGATCATGGTTTATAACACTGAAGTTTGCTTTGGTCCACCACCAGTGGATTTCTTCCAGAATTATATAAAACATTTTATTGGCAGAGAATACAGATTTCATATAGCAACTGTGATTGAGTGCAGACACTAAATGTTTAGGAGGAAATGCTTTTCTTAAAAAATGTTTAGTAAGATGTCCTCTGGAAAGAAAGCCCTTTCATCCATCTTCTTATCACCTCTGCCAAGCCACTGCTGTTCCTCCAGGTTTTGTAAAGATCCATACCGGAACAAGTAAGAGATTCAAACCAGTGCCACCACTGAGAGCAAGGCAGGCAGGCTTTGGTCCATCAGGCTTTGCTTGGCAGATGACAGCTTAACAATTAACACGTGCACACATTAGAACTACCTGCAGAAATTTGCCTCTCTAGAGATGGAGACTTGCTTGGAGTATTTCAGCAGGAGAGATGGCTTAGGAAGCAGGGAGAGTGAAGTCTGAAAGGAAATGGGCTTCAAGCTTGTTTCTGGTGCTGTGTAACAACAGCACAGACTGCTATTACTGCTATTACTGCCAGTGCTCCTGATATTAGCAGTAAGGTTGTTCAACATGGAAATCGCTGTTAGAGTGCAAGGTTAAAAACCCTGACTTTGAGGCAGCAGTGTTGTAACACCACTGCTCTCAGGACAGGGAAGCCACTGCTCACAGTAGGTACTATATTATTAGAGCAACTGGTATAGTTGGAAAGAATAAGTCCATTTTCCCTGTACCTTATTACTTCTCAGGTGGAATAATGTCCTTAAATCATGTCCTTTCTCATTCTCTTCTTCTCCTCCTCTTATTTCCAGCTTTTAGGCTGTCATTTTGATGTACTTTTCCCTTGTCTTGCTAAAACAGGGCTCCTGGTCCTAAATCTCCAAAATATTGTCTTACAGTCATCTAACAATTAAATAAGATACCAGATTCAGAATGCAGTTACTATAACCCATTACTTTTAGAACATCTATAAGACTTGGATGATTACTTCCACTTATCCCTTCCAATTGCAACTATTTTATGATTCTATGGTTATAATTTATAATCTTAAAAATTCACTAATCAAGACATTCTGTCTGCTGAGAAAAGAGAGAATGCCAGCAGATCTAAACATTTCATTGGCTTTGCCATTCCTTTTTAGGGCTCTCCACACTACTGTTGAGGGAATTCCCCACAATTGGAAGGAGCAGATGCCTGGCAATCAGGAAAGTCAGTTAGTCATCTTGGTTTTATACTCAGACCTTAAAGGTTTTCCAAATTTTCTCTCCTTCAAAAAAACCAAAGCATCTCAGAGAAATACATTTTTGTATGGATGGTTGGCAGAAGGGATGGCTCAGCTGAATTAAGCTGAGAAGTCATGCTCTGGGTTTTAGTGAAAACAAACTGAGCCCTTAATTGATGCAAACTTATTTGGGGATCACTAAATATGTAATGACCAGAATCAGATTATTTTGGACCATGGCCATGTTGTTCCCTACTGTTGGTGCAGTCCTTTGAGCAGATTGCTGAATTACTGCTGTTCACAGCAAACACTGAAAAACAACTTCTCAGCTTTACTGTTCACATGCTCAGCAATCTCACAACCTCCAGCATGGGGCAAGCAATGAGAATTGGTTATTTATCAGGGGTTTTGATGAGGGGAAAATGCAGTGCTGCTTCTGGTTTTTTTCTGGGTTAAACTTAAAAAGCAGAGCTTTTCCATTGTTGTTTGTTTTTCCCTTAGAGGAGTCATTAAAACTGATTGCTCTGGCTGATTTACAAGAACTCAGGTTAAAACAATAAAGAACTAAAATGCTTGCTGAGAGGATAATGCAATTTGCTTTTCTAGTTATATCAGTGCAGGTGGGCACAGCTCTAAGTCTGAGCATTCCTATAGAAAATATCTCAAAGCATCATGTTAACAGACAATAGAAAACAGTCAGAACAGTTTTCACAGAAAGTGTAATTCCTGGAGGCAGAATATTTGCTAGTGAAATGAAATAAATTAACTTTTTAAATTAACACTGTGTGACTTATGCAGATATTACAGACTAACTAACCCTTTCACCTCCAGTTAAAAATAGTTTGCTGATTATAGGAAGAGCAAACTAGATTTTGTTCTAGATTAACCCTCTATGCCATCAAGTAATTTTATTACTCAAAAAAATATAGAGCAAAGGAAACCATATGATCAGAGATAAGAATTTTTATCCCATTCCTCAACTTAATACAAATGTTCATAATGGCAATCCTTTCCAAACTGACAATACTTTATTATAAATCAAACCCACGCACATCTCTCCAACAAATACTCCAAAAAAATCCCTTATTACTTTAAAGCAAATGATCCAGCAAGTGCCTAATGGCAAGGTGGCAGAGAATACTTGACCTGCTTGACTACAGCTGCATAGCCTGTGACAAAATTTGTTATTACAGCTGTATTTTCAACACTGGAATATGAAAATCACCCTGCTGAGGATGCTTGGTGTAGTCTTTCCCCTTTATTTAGCCTCTTACTGCTAAACCCTAGGAAGGAGTAAGAAAGACTCAAAGGGATCAGCTGGTGCATCCACCTGCCCCAAATCAACTAAAGCATTTCTGACAGATGGTTCTGTAACTCTGAAAACCTCCAGCTTCCCCAGCCTCTGTATGCAATCTATTCTGGTCCTTAATTATCTTTGCCACTGGAGCATTCTTTCTACAAAGCTCCTCCTAAATCTGCTTTTGTTCAAGCTTAAGCATATTACTTTTTGCCTCACAACTTGAAGAGAACAGTTTGTTCCTCTTCCTCCTTGCAGAAACTTTTAAAATATTTAAAGCTTGCTGTATCTCTCAGATTTCTAGGCTAAAATCCAGTTCCTTCCATTTTTCCTCACAGGCCAGTATAATATCAGACAAAGCTGGTAAGAGAGCAAGACAGAGAATAGGAGGTTGTATTTTCTACCACTACCTGGAATTTCAGTCTGAGGAAGTTAAAGCAGAGTTAAAGAAGAGTCAAGGCACTTTCCATACAGAAATTGAATTATGCTCACATCTGAAAGCTTCTTCTACTTTGGCACTTCCGGGAGTCTTATCAAACAAACAAAGCAGCTACCCTTCAGCAAAGCGGCACAGACGGAGCTCAGAAAGGCTACAGGCAGCTTCAGCTGCCTCTGAAACAAACTGTGAAAGAGCACCAGGAACAGCATTTTCTCATTTCTTCTAATCAACCCAAAGATCCACATTTACATAGTAGTAAATCTTTCTATTTCGAGAGTTTCTTCTTACGATATGGAAAATATTGTCCAAGTCACCAGAGCTGCTGGGCTGACAATCTGAGCAATCACTGGGTCCAGCTGAGGTCTTTTCCTGCTCAGTACATAGGAGAGTGTCACCACCTTCTCTGCCATTTGCTGAGATAAGCTCCAGCTTATCCAGCATACTTGGTGTTAATAAAGTCCTCCTTGTATTCCTGATTGCTTTAAAATTCATCCTGGGCCTTCCCCACTGAGAAAGCAGCATAACAATACTGCACATTCTCCAATAAACAGATTATTGTGGAAGATCAGTTTTCAAAATAAGAGAAACCTTTTTCATCCTGCTTTAATATGAAAGCAGACTGCATTATCAATATTTGGTTGTTTACTTTGTATGTGTTAGAAGTGTTACTGACAAGTTCAGTACCTCCTACAGTAGCTGTGCCTCAGAAAGGCAGGGGCAGACAGAAGCAGAGCTGTACCTCTGACACTGAAGTCCTGCAGAGGCACTTTGTTTAGCAATATGGTGCATCCTGAAGAATATGGGCTGCATGCTTGCTCACAGAGAGCTGTACAATATTTAATGCCCACCACAAATGGAAGATGCAATTCCTCACTAAAATAAGAAAGCAATCTCAAAATTAAATCTGCAGTTGGATGTACATGGCCAGGGGCCCTTATGTTTCTTTGCTAAGGGTCCTGAGGAAGGAGACCATTACCATGATGTGTTCAAAACAGTGCAGAGGAAAAAAAGCATAGCTTCACAACATCTGATAGAGATTACAAATGTTTGGTTGCATTCACAGATCAAACAAGCTAGAAAATCCATAGCTTTTTAGATAACTACTGATTTTGAAAAAGAAAATCAAAGGTACCCTATTTTTCTCTGTATAAAATTGACAACAGGATAATTTTCTATAACTGGTTTTCTAACTTTTCTATATATTTACTCTAGAAGGGAAAATTAGAAGATAATTTTTAATGGATGTAAACCAGTGAATATATAGGAGAGCAGCTAAGCCTCATAAGAATCCTTCTGATAATAGGGCTTGCTTTAATTATATAGATGAGAAGTCAGCAAATAGCACTTTATATGCAGTCTTTGAGAAAAGAAATGCAGTGCACAGTCCAAAATACTAGAATTCTAGTATCAAAGAGATATTAATCCTTCCAGCCCCAGTCTGCTTATTCTGATTTTTAAATGTATGACTGAAAAAAAAGAGATTTGTGATAGTCAGTGAAATTAGTAAAGAATAAGAAAACCTAGTTTTAAATCACAGGCCCCAAGTGATGTGCTGTATCTTTGTTGCAGCTATCCAGCTGGGGGTACACTGGATTTCTTCTCTAGGTAGGGGAGAGGACTCTGAAGCAGAAAACCAACAAAGAATTTCCCCAAGGTCACCCAGAGGCAGGGACAGAGCCATGCTGCCTGAGTTCCAAACCTGTGTCCTTTGACTGCTAATATCAGGAGCACTGGCATTGATGCAGTTTGCTGTTGTGCCAGGTCACACCACTCTGGGATCAGGACAGGCAGCTCAGGTGATCTGAAGAGAGCAAGCAGATTAATTTATGTCATCAGTATATGGCAGAGTGTAAACAGAGCAGCTGCAAAATAAATATGAAGCAAAACCTTACGTTCCACACTGGCCTTAAGCATCTTGCTTTATAACCAATGCTTAATTCAGTGTTACGAGGTTCAGGGCAATTGCCTTTAAGGCAGAGGTGTCTGTCACAGAGAGTCCTTGCTCGACCCTTGATGGATAACATTGACAGCCAGTTGGCATTTCAGGACAGTCCACGCAGACCTTTCAGGCTGTACAAGAGGGGAAAAAAAAAAGTAATTATAATCACCAAAGACACAAAGCTTCATCTGCCTTCATCCTTATTCTATGAGCATTCCCTTCACCTTCCGTGTTATTAAACATGTTTTTAACAATGGAATAAAAGCTAGCACAGAAGCCACTCATCTAAGGTAGATGGGAAATGTCATGTTAAAATCACAGGTTGGAATGTGAAAATACAAAAGAACTCATGGCCTTTACAATTTTTTTAGCTTGATTTGTGAATAAAGTATGGATACCTATGGGAAACATTCATTCTCCAAATAGCTTTGGCTAGCATAACTCTAAATAAATACACAAGCCTGCTGGTTTTCTCTTAAAAATTTGGTAGTAGCATTCACATTATAATTGCTAAGTGATATTTGTGTTCAAAACAGCACATTAATCATAAGAGACATGACCTTTAGAAATATAACATTCTTGCGCTTTTTATTTTGTTTGGTTTTACCTTGGGACAAGATACTGCATAAGTTAAGGTAGGTCACACTTAATACAAATGGAAGAAAGGGGACAGTCATTTAAAACATGCCACCTATAATTTTACCCAAGAAAAATACAGTTATGTGGAATTATTCCTATAAGGTTCAGCAGAGCACTGGAAATCTCTAGGCCAACTAGAACTTAATTCAGCTACTGCCACAAGTGACAATTAAAATGCCTCTATAAATATATTAGCAACAAAAGGGGGGCTAAGGAGAATCTTCATCCTGTGCTGGATTCATGGGGAAACACAGTGACAAAGGATGAAGGTAACGCTGAGGTACTTAATGACTTCTTTGCCTCAGTCCTTAACAGTAAAACCAGTTGTTGTCCAGGTACTCAGCTCCCTAAACTGGAAGAAAAAGATGGGGAGCAGAATGAAGCCCCCATAATCCAAGAGGAAATGGTCAGTGACCTGCTACAAGTGATGGGATGAGAGGAAATGGCCTCAGGTTCCACAAGAGGAAGGATATGTGGGATATTAGGAAAAATCTCTTCACCAAATGGGTTACCAAGCATTGAAACAGGCTGCCCAGGGAAGTGGTTGGGAGCTATTTAAAATGTGTGTACATGTGGTGCTTAGGAACATGGCTTAATGGTGGTCAAAATATCTGAGATGGAAAAAAAATGTATAAAAATTAAAAACTGTAACTTTCAGGATAAGTTATTTTTTCCATGTTTGAAGCTTTTTATCTGGACAAAAGAGACACTACTGAAGCTGTAAAGACATGAAAGTTGGCATTGTTCTAATGTATGTGCAGGAAGTTTGTTCTGTTTTACTCCCTTCAGGACTCTATATCATAGAGGTCATTTCAATAAAAGTCATAATGAAAAACCTGAACAAAATATGCACTTTTTTACACTTTTCAACATGCATGAACGTATCTATAATTCATAAAAAAAACTTATGAGAAAAGGGATCAGAAAGGAAAAAAATTGAAGTTAATTCTTATCAAACTTCCAAGCTTTTTGGTGTGAAGGGGCTTAGATCAGTACCCTCCATTTGAAAATCCCATCCCCCATAATATAATTACATGACCTGTCAGAATGACAGGAAATGAAATTGCATGTCATGAAATACTGCACAACTCCATAAATAATTAGCATTTCCATTTTCCAAAGCAAATTGATAAAACTGGAATTTGGCTTCGTTTTTGCAGTTCAAGGAGCTCTGTTAGGCTTGTGTTGTTAATTCAATCTTCCACAGCTGGACTGATAAAAGCAGAGATTTTCAAATTGACCCCTTTTGCCAGTATGAAGGGCAGGTTAGATTCAGAGGAGCTAAAGGAGGTTCAGAGTCAACAAAAATGCCTTTTAGGACACAACAAACAGTATGAGAATTTTTAAATTTGCTTTTTTAAGAATCTATTCAAACTAGCAATTCTTCTGTTTAATTCACTGAGAGGAATCCAGTGGTTGTGTGGAATAAGCCATGAAATCTTTTGCCCATATATTTCAGCAGTCTGAATTGGGTGTCATTTGCACCAAAGGCATTCTGCATTTTTGTGGTACGGATATAACCTTCCAGAGAAACCCCAAAGGAGTACAAACTTCAGTGATCAATTGATTCTGAAAGCAGATCTTGTCCTTGCATTTGAAAGCTGTAATTCTATGACAGATAGCCATCTGTGCATCTCAGTCGCACATCAACCACATCAACCTAGCTTAAGGTCAGATATTTCTGAAAAGCAGATATTCACTTCCTCAGGAATAAAAAACAGAAGCAAACCTAAGCAGATGAAGATACATATTTAGGCAGCACTCAGCAAATACTGCTTTAGAATACATGCAGGAATCACAGAATGATTTTGGTTAGAATGGACCTTAAAGGTCATCTTGTTCCAACACCCCACCATGGGCAGGGACACCTTTCCCTAGACCAGGAATCTTAAGTGACTCTTCTGATTATTAAGCCTGAAGATTCTGGCAAGACGGCTGCTGCTGTCAGCTGAGCAAGGCTGGCTGCTTGCTAGAAACATGACAGTTTAAAGCAAGGCAATTGCCAATTTTGGCCCATCCTTTGTTTCTGGAGAATGACATATAAATTAGGAATAGAACTGCTCAAAAATCAAAACCATCCTGCAGGGAGTATCATACCTATTCATATGGAAGAAATGAGTCTTGGCTTATTTCAGCCTTGTTTGCCAGGAAAGCAATTCAAAAATCATCCAGATTAAACCTTTATCAATTTCAGCTGTCTACATTTCTATTAGTACATTGAACTGTTTTGGGACACAAACTAATGAGAATGATATGACAGCTATAGTTTGAGTTTGATTTTATACAATTTGCAGGTGCTTCCACAGAATCCAAACACTGCTTTGGAAATTCAGAGAAATGGGAAAAAAAAAAAAAAAGAAAAATAGAAAAATACACACTTAAAAATACACATAAGGTAGTCACATTACTGGGTTTCCCTCTAATAACTAATTTAGGTTTAGACCTGTTTATTTATCTTTCACATGGCAGATGAAAATGGCAAAACTAGGAAGTTTCCTCTCTGCTGGAAATTGAATGATTTTTATTATTGTTTTTATTAATAATCATGTATGACATTCTGTCAAGAAACAAAGAAGACACACACCAATATTCCTAATATAACTAATTATATCAACATGCTATTATTAATACACAGCATCAGATACAAGCTAAAATATTCCACATGGTGTGAAATTCTAACCTTACTTTTCTAATAGAGTGTGCTAAAACCAAGCAGACCTCATCTGCCTGAATGCAGAGGAGACAAGTCAGAGGAACAAACCAGAAACAGCAGATATTAGTGCCTGTACCACGTGTTCTTCAGGAAGAGGTACTGTGGTGTTGACTGCAGTATTTACATCCCTGTGTAGGTTACAGTGCTCTAAAATAGAAATGCTCACACAAGTAGGAGAATTCATATCCTGAGAAAGGTGACACAGAAATGTCTGTCTGTGATTTATTGATTTGTAATGCCGAGTAAGGTCAGCTCAGCAGCAAACAGATATGCTATATTAACTATGCCTTTCTCTTGGGAATACCCAAGGAAATTTCTGGTAGCCAGACAGAAAGCATAACTCTTCAGGTTCATAGAAACTGTGGATTAATATGGTCCCTGTGATTGAAATGATTAAAAATACATTTTCAGACATTTCTTCAAGCCATAGAGATCCCTTGAATATGTATGAATTTGGAACAGTCCATATCACCCTCATGGTAACTTGCATGCTTGATTAACCCTGAAGAGTTCACAAATATGTCTCATTATTACATCTGTCAGTCTTAGCAAATGGCTTTTCAAAAGCATACAGCAGGGAAAAAATTACAAACGCAAAGAGACAGGAAACACAGTGGCTTTACCTTTCTACAGCCTGTACCCCGACTGTCTGCTGACAGCACAACGCAGGCCAGATTCCCTTTCAATACCCGAACCTTGGCTGCCCTGTTAGTTGACCACCAGGAAGGATATGCAGGGTATCTGAAGGTTAGTTTGGAGGCTGGGCAAGGAGCCAGGAAAGTTGTGTGGCAGCCACATCAAAACCCTTCCATTTCACAGCTCTTCTACCCTTCCAGAGACTTGGTATGAGTTAAAAGAATACGAGGAATATGGAGTGAGGTTCAAGAGTAGTTCAGATGTAGCAGCAATGATCTACGTGCAGCATGACACATAACTCATCCTTTGAGTGCTGTTAGTAGTTTTCAAAAGGAGCAATGAAACACTCCTGGTTCCAAACACTGAAAAGGAGCATAAAACCCAGTGTGCCATGAGAACCAAAGCACCATCAAGGGGATCAGCAGATCTAAATGAGTTTTTAATGGTAATAAGTGCTGACTGACCTTTCCCATTAACTAACTCACATGTCTATAGCAGACACTGGAATATTCAAAGTACACTGGCAATAGGTTAAGTGGACAAACTCATCCTTTAGAAAGAATTAACTCATCCTTTAGAAAGAATTAATAGTCCCTATTTATAAACAAAATGGTTTTCCAGAAAGACGGTTTTCAACAATGTTCTTAAGGTATCTATCAGCTCAGATCTGAACAACACCATTGAAAAATCATTACACTTATGTGGAAAACCACCCCAAGCATGAGACTTGAGTAGAACTGGAGAGAATCACCATGCAACTGAGACATTAGCCTGTGGTTCATTAAGTGGCCCCAACAGTAATCTGGGACTCTGGAGACTGGGGTTTACTCTCCTGCTATGGAGCACATGACCAGTGAAGTCTGATGAGGTGACCTCATGCACCTGCACCTAAATTTCTAGCCTGCAAAATGGCAGTATTGTTCCTTACTTCTCAGAATGAAAAAAGATACATTAGGCAATTCATTCTGTATGCAGTAGGACAAATAAAGCTCCTGGATGTATACATTTCCCCCTTTCTCTCACTTGCTACAGGGTATTCATGTTTTTGTGTGTCTCCATGACATCTGTGCCGGACAAAACAGGGATGTGTAATACCTAATTCAAATAACAGTTGGCCAGCCAATGCCTCCTTCCTGACTGGCTGCTTCCAGCCATATGTACAACAATTCAATTCTGCCAACTTGACCCTTAGCAAACAATGATTTATGGTTTTCCACTCTATCCAGCTTTCACTTTTTAAAAATCAAAATACAAGATTCACACTCTCACATATTCATTACCCTTTGAAGCTAATACTCCCTCAAAATATTGTCCTGTAAATCAGGAAAAGATTAAATGTGATACCTCCTGGATCCTGCAGAGTAGGAAGGTTAGTTACAAACAGGCAAGAGTATGGGGACACAAATGGAAAATGAAAGAGAAGGATGCACTTCTCATGAGGTTCATGCTTTGAAATGGTAGAGCATTATCCATCTCAGGTATTGAGATATGTCCTGATCATTCTGGCCTGAGGTTGCAGTGAAAGAAAAAGGTTTCTCAGTCAGGCAGAGTATTTCCCTTGTGGACTTAGTCTGAGGGGTCCCATTCACTTGTACATTTCATAATTTTGGTTCTTTAGTGGCCATAACGGAGGACATATCTAAAATCTGCAAGGAATCTAAAGATCTCATGAACTTAGACAACCTGGAAAGGGACAAGGCCTTTTCTTCTCTTCTGAGAAAACATAATTCCAACCAGTTTAATCATGACAATGTGGACTTTGGCACCTCAGGCTGAAATTCTGGAAACCACCTTTACATCCAGACTGAGGGCATGTGGGTCATAACAAAAGGACTTCTTTTGGAATGGCTTGTGGGCTTGGGAAATTGCCTGAAGAGCACTGGGAAAGAAAGCATTTGGATCCTGCATGAAGACTTGCAGTGGGAATTCAGTTTAAGCATGTGCTCCCAGGCAAATGATTCCTAGTATTGCCATTCAGCATCTTTTTCAATCCAATGCAAGAAAAAAAATTCTGACATGCAATTGCATTACATAAAATGCACGCAATATTACTTAATTTGTTTAAATACAACTGTCACCTCTCACGTTCTAACTCTTTCTGAGATCCTGAAACACCCAAAAGAGTCTCTAACACAGTGAAACAAAGGTCAGCGCTTTATTATATCACTTTGTCTTTGCACTGCTCTTTCATCCAAAATGCCCCCTTAAGGATGTCCTTTACTAATGTTTATCTGCTGCACAGTCAATAATAAAAAGACTCTGTGTGTATAACACGATTGTCTTCTGACCATTGCTTAGCTGCTGCTGGTAATATAAAGTGAATACAGAAATTTACCATTTTTAACACAAAGCCATCTCCCTTACTGACCTCAGAAACTTGTGCTATTTCAGCTATTGTCCATCTCTGAAACATTAAACTCTGCAACATCTTTTTTATGTTCTTGGAAAACATGTAGTACCAGGAACGTTATGAAAATTTAAGCTATTGATCATCATCCTGTTATCATGAAGAATTTTATATAGAAGCTATCATTATTCTTCTTTGCTTAACATTTCTCTCATTTCTTCTGCTCTTCACTGAGCCACTCAACGTTTTAAGCCATATCACCTCACCCTTTTCACCTTTGTCTGCTTCTCCTCCTTTCTTTTGCAAGACAGGTGTGTTTTATTAAATCTTTTAATTTCTATACATAATCTCATAACTGAGATTATGTATAGAAATTAAACTACTATAGAAATTAAACTATGTATAGAAAGTAAACTACTTTCCCATAGTAGTTTACTGGTCCTAAAGTCCTTCCATTTTGGTGTTCATAGATTTTTGATACAGAAATACTCTGGGAAAAATGCAATTTTCCATACAGAGCCATACTAGAGCCAAGTCAACATAAATGATTAATTCCTATTCCATAATGCATGTATCCACAGTACTACTCAAAATCCTTCTGACCATTTGTGCTGCTTTGTTTCAAATTTCAATCCCTCATCCCTTATCTAATACCTCTCTATCTGCACAACTGGTTTACAGATTTCTTGTGTCACTGTTGATTATTTGGATTATTTTTCCTAAAACTGTTTTGTTTTATTTTTCTGAGTTGCATTCTAACCTTCCTATCACCTCTCTAACATCTTTAGCCTTATCTTCTAAAAATGAACGGGAGGCTTTCTGTAAACTCTTCAAGCACTGAGTCTGATTTAATTCCATTTGCACCCGTTCCACACGTAACCATGCATGATCAATAGCACCAGACAATTGTATGATCACAAATCGTATCTAGTGTGGAGCAGCCATGCGGATAATGGCTCTCCAGATCAACGGTTTTTGATCTCACACTGCTATCAGTAAACTTTTTTGAATATGCATCCTATATATTTATATTTGTAAATAATGTACATGTGCTACTTTACTAACATGTTATTTACATTTTAAAAACATACATAAATAAGGAAATAAAAATTGAATGGGATAAAGGTGAAACAAGCACAATTTTAAAAAGTATTTTACCAATGATACATAAAATATTTTCTTCCACACCCCAATAGCTGGGAGTGCACTTTGGAGTGCACTGCTCAAGCCCTTGTCCAGTATACATTTCCATGTACATCTCTGAAGAAGTGAGAAAACAATGCTCAATATTCCCCCTGTTTAAACAATACTAAGAATTTGTGACAAACTGAGGAAACAAAGACCACTGCTCAATCTAACCTCATTTACCTAGCAATACTTCAGGATTGTTATTTCTGCTTTTATCTTTACAGTATTTGTTTTCTACAGCTCAAAGGAGGTCTTTGTAGTTCTTCATTTGAATGAATTAAATGAATTGGGATGCCAAATTTGACATTTTTCTTGTTCTTTTCAGCACATCATAACCATTATTTATAAATGAAGTAAAGATGATTTAGATGAAGATGAGTAATCATTTTGAACAGAATAAATGAGATGGTGTGTTCAGGAAGTTTCTCTTTTAATTATGTTTCCCTTAAATAAGTCCACAATAGTTCAAACTACAACACATGAGAAACTTAGGTATATTTCATTTTTTATAGCAGCTCCCATTTTGGAGAAGCTCCTTTCTAAAAAGATTTGTTCTGAGGCTTTTTTGGTTGGGTCTTTTTGTTGATTTGGTTAGGGTTTTTTTGGTCGTTTTTTTTTTTTTTAATCTGACATAGGCCAGGGCTGTTAAAGAAGGATAGTAACAAAATAACCTCTCTGAAGTAAATATGATCAGCACTGTATTTAAAAATATAATGAACTGAGGTGGCAATAATTCCAGACTTTCTACCAGCACAAGCATTAATATTTTTGCATTATAGACTGCATTTTATTTTCAGTCAATGGTCATTTTGAATGAAATGCTGTTAATAGGTCACCACTGATATCACACCTGAACTTAAGAGCTAAGTCAGTTATACTTTTTACTTCATCCCTAGCACTCCATAGCATTTTGTAAGAAATGCTCATTATAGTTATCAGACATAAGTGGCATCCAAAAAGAGGACAGGCTCCCTGTTTAGTGTATTTACTGAATACCACTATACACTGACATCCCATTTTGGTTTAACTATTGATTTTTTCATCGTTACAATTAACGTACAGCTCAATTCACATAGATCTAACTTCTCAGGGTGGGGAACAAACCACCAAACCTATCACCCCTAAACAAAAAAGTTATGCTGGAAACTTGAACAAAAGACAAGCACAGTCCAAACTGTAAAATAAAGAAAACCAGTAGTGTTTTCATTAAACCAGTATTAAAAGTATTTCTTGGTGTGTTTCATCATAAAGAAAATACCTGTCAGGTATCCATAAATCTTCCTTACTTTTCAGTGCTAAAAGGAAAAGAAGCACAAAATATGTTTTGTTCATCTGCTCTTCATGAGACTTTTCTTCTTTTAATAGATCAAAGGCCTTAGTTGGATTGTTTGTCTTTCTATTTTGCTGCCACTGCAAACGTCCTTCTGTGCTCCTGACAGCCTTCAATTCATTTCTCTGGGTTAGACAAATACTACTCTTGAAGCTGTCTCATAAAGCCTGTTGTGCCTATCATACCTAAGGAACTCATTCCTGTTGGCTCACCCAGGCTATAAATCCAGAGAAGACCACAAAATTATATTGGGACTGTTGTCTGTACAGGTGGGACTACTTCCAGAACAGGAGCCTTTTTCCAAGGAATGGAGGAGTAATTTAGATCAAGGCTTGACTGATATAAATCAACATGGGTAACAATGGCCCCTGGAAAGCTGAAGGGTTGGCAAACTCACTGACCTTCAACCCTTTGCTGAGACACTTAATCTTCAATATCAGCATGGAATCATGCAGCTACAATTCAATTCCTTCTCAACTTGGACAAGCTTTGAATCTATTTTTAAGTGGGTGAAGCAAATGTCTCTAAGTGGTCCTGGTAGTGGTGGTGAACAAACTTTGAGCTTGTTCTGGTTGGAAAATCAATGCAAGTAGGATACAGGCACAGACAGACCTCACAATTTTTATAGGTGTTACTGCCCAAGTCAGTACAAGCCTGTTGACCTGGCAAATTCTCTGCTGAATTTGCAGGACCTGTAGTGTACAAGCTGACCTAACCTGGTGTTTATTGAGAGACTACAAATACAGGGTGCCATTTTTAGTGTGTGCAAGGTAAAACATTAGCACCATGTAATTCAGGAGATTCACACATAAAACAGGCTGGGTGCATGAAACAAGGTTACTGCTTTCCAGAAAAATCAATGCGAAATTTGCCACTGACTTCAGCAGAAGCAGGATTTCATCCAGAGCACATAATTCCATGTCTGTCAATGTGTCCACTCATGGTGGTTTTCCACTGAGAAAGTTTGGGGCTGTGGCAGCGTGCCAGGTGGGACTGCTCTGCTGCCTGGAATGACATGAGCTGGCTGCTTCACTAAACACATGCACAGTTCATTGGGGTTCTTTAACACACACCAGTTATGTGCCCTGCAAGTCATTTGTTTACTGTTAGCTGGGGGTGGGCTTCCCACAAAGTTTTTAAAGAACTTCCCCAATTGAGAATAAAAGGTGTTGAAAAGAGAGCTAATAATAATCTGAATAATCTGTAGCAAACTTCTCAGACAACTGCTAACAGGAGGTCACTGTGTGCTCAGGAATACACTTCATGCTCTGTAATAATGAATACAAACACCAAACTGATGACAGAGAAATAGCATTGGCAAATCTACAAACAAAACTGTCTAAATTCATTTATCAATCACAACCACGGTATAAATACGCTGAGCATGAATCTGTCACCACAATTTCAAGATGATTAATTTCTTTTTGATGGGCTGAGCCACAATTCTGGAATTGAACATCCCTGAACTTTAGGATATTAAAAAGTCACATCAATGTTTTTACAATATATGACACTAATTTTTCCTGAGTTGCAAATTTATGCTTTCGGGCATTAGATGTATTCTGAATACCTGCCAATGTCTGCTTTTCTTTCTTTCTTCCTTCCTATAAAGGAATATTTAAATTGCCCCAAGGCAGCCTTTGGACTGTGCCATGATGTTTTGTTACCTATTAAAAGGAATGCTCCTAACTGCAGAGAACAGTGGAGGAAAAGGTTTTCCATCAGGGACAAAGATGAGCTTCTTCCAGTAAAAAGTATTTGCTTGTAAGGCTTACAGGGTAAAATACTTCATTTTTCACAAGTCACCAATTATTTGTATGACAATAAGTAGAGGTGGGCAGAAGCTAATTCTAAATGTAAATAAAAACTGCATATAAAAAAGCATTATTGAAATAAGCCCACACTCTGAAAGTGGACTTTGATTGTGGACTAATTCTCTCTCCCTCTTTTCAGCTAAATATGGTTTTCAGAAGGAAAACTCTCTGCCTGCATAAGCTATAAAAAACTTGGACTGCTTTTATCACTGTGCCCAGGAAACCAAAGAAATACATATTTTACTCAAAAAGTAGATAGCAATTCAAATATTTCAGCCTTGCCTGAGTGGTGAGTGGGAATCATGAGTTTCTCTGAAACATTTTTTCAAGTGTATACTCTCACACTAAAAAGCAGTGATGCTTTTTTTGAAAATAAAAATATCATCAAAGGATAAGAACTGCAAATGAAGAGGTGAAAAAAGTGTGTTTGTGGAGGCTCTGATAATACTAGCAAATCTTCTGGCACTATAAATCTAGATAAGGACATGACTTTCAGTGAACCTATGCTCTATACACTTTCTGCAAATGTGGCTAAACATACTTCATTATTCTTTTTACTTTTAATTCATTTGGCTGTAGGAACTTATTCACCTCTAGTTTTCCTGGCAGATAAATGCTGTTATTATTGCTGTTTCAAAAGCTGTTCCAGCTAGTAAGAGCTTTTCCTCTAATTAATTAACTAAGATCTCTTATTTTATTAAGCAACTAAGCTCTCAGGTGCAGGTTAAGGGAGAATGTACAGCTAAGGTTGTAAACATCAGCTACAGAAGTTTAAATGAATAACTGCTTCTGCTGCTTAGAAACATTGGTTGACCTCCTTCCAGAAAGCTGAATTCCAGCCACCCTGCTTGGCATTGAAACTGCAGACATCATCAGCCAGAAGGAGCTGTGATGAGCTAAAAACCTCAGTTTTCCTTGGAGAGGAAGATCCCAGCCTGTCTGCCACAGGACACAAGATGCAGTGAAACCTGCTGGAAGTGTGCCTCTTTTGTAAAGCTCACATAACTGTGACACCAAAGAATCTCCACCATTCTCCAGAATTCACTGCAAACAGTGCTCCTTGCACCTGACATGAACCATTGTTTCACGTTCCCCTAAATGTCATGGTTTGCACATGAGAGATTTAGAACTAAAGTAAAATTACAACTTAATTATCCTTCAAACTGAGCTTGTCTCCCCCAGGTTAGATTCCATATATGTCTGAGGAGAACTGTGGTTGGAATGATAACATAAACCATATTGCCAAAATCTTTAACCTCACTAGGTCTGTTCATTCAAAGTAACAAATGCTTCCTCATGCCCTCCCAATTTACAAGTGAATTTTGTAACCACCTCCAGTTTTTTTTAAAGTGCTGCTTGCCACAGTGAGTGTTAAAAGCCAGATTCCAAAGGAAAAGCATATCAAAGGAAATTATTATTGAAGCATTAAGAGACAATGGTAAGACCTGTTCATTGAATTTGCTCAGTACCTCATCGGCCTCCCCAAAAAGCAAAGCCCAGTGCTCTCAGGAGATATGTAGGCACATAAGCACGTCAGAATTACATCTTCCATCTTCCATCTAATGAACATTTACCTCTTTCTAAATGTCACTCTTGGAGGGAGTAACCAGAAAAAATGTCACAGAAGATAACATTCCTCATGGACATACAATTATAAAACCATCACTAGGTTCAGGTGGAAAATCATTATTCAGAACATCATAGAAGCTCTTCAATTATTTCTCCATCTGTGAAACTGTTGCCAAGTGTCCCCCAAAGTCAGCAACTGCTCAGTGTTCAACGATGGATTTTTAATACAATTTGTTTTACATTATTTTAAAAAATCCATTGCTTGAAGGAAAACAGGGAAAATAAAAAGATTGGGCAGCCCCAAATTCTGGTTTTTAATTGCTTGTTTGAGAGAATATTTAATATTCTCGCTTCCATTTCTTTACATTTCAAAGACATAGTTACCCCAAAAGGGTGATTTTGGAATGATAATAAACATTAAGATTGGTATTCACTGAAAATGTGAAGCACCACCTGAATGCTCAGCAGCACCCCTAACACTAAGCACAGATGAGCTATACACTGTATTCAGTGGCCCTGGGAAGCTGTTAGAAACAGGTTAGGAACAGTTAAAAACTTTCCAAAGCAGTTACAGCTCAAGTCACTTTTACCAAGTGTTCAGATGGAAGTCTCTGAATTGAAAAGTTCTGCACATCTCAGAATGAGAAATGAAACTAGATTTTTGTGTCTGCTTCAAACCTAGTGGGATCCCAATGGGAAGCTTGTCAGAAAAGCTGATTAGGATAAATGCTCATAAATCATGACTAACCTGGTTGAATTAGCTCTTCCCTGCAGGCTTGTAAAAAGACAGAATTTTATCCACTTCTCAGAGAGCCAGCCTAGGAGGCATATGATATCAGCTTTATAAATCTGTGCTGAAGCATGAGACAGAATAATGACAGTAGGATAATTATCACCATAAAATAGAAATGCAAACTTCCCTCCTTCCTTGCTGTAACAGAAATAGTTGACTTTCTGTGCTATGTTTGTCAAAGATTTTAAACTCTGCACCTGGTAAAGTACCATTGGGCAAGAGCTCACTAGATGAGCAGAGAGAGGTACCTATGTCTTTGAGGGGAAAAAGATGGTTGTGAAAGAGTTGTCATTTGGACGCAGTCATATATTTAATTAACTAGTGTCAGTTGCAAGTTGTAGATAAAAATGGGAAAAGGTGAGGACGTATTTAGGATGAGAGGCATCCCCAAGTGCTAAAGGTGCTGGCTGCTGTCATTACAATGGCACTTTCAATTATCTTTGAAAGGTCATGGTGATCAAAGGAAGCTCCCTAGGACAGGAAGAAATCAAATGTCATTCCTATCTTGAAGAAGGGCAAGGAGAAGGATCTGGGGAACTGTAGGGTGGTCAACCACAACTCAATCCTTGATGGAGTGAATAATCCTGGAAACTACTTTTAGACATATAAAACCAATCAAAAGATGTGGGGTAGTCAGCATGGATTTCTAAAAGGGAATTAATAAGAAAAGTGAGGTATCTTGTATCTTCTGTAAGGTATCTTGGTATCCTTCCTACAGGCTGCTTCAGGAATAAAGGGAGAAGAAAGGGAATACTTTACATTAACTGAAAAAAGACCCAAAAAACAACCCAACCTAACATTAGTGTTAGTAGACAAATCAAACCTACAGGAAAATATAATTAAACCACACAAAGTAAGTGCCATCAGAGTAATCACAAAAGTGATTCATCAATAGCAAAATTATCCAGAGTACAGGAGCCCTTTTGCCTTAAGCATGTAATCAATACCAAAATTAACGTACTTTAATTGATTTTTGTTTTTAATGATATCCCTCTCACCGAGAGACAAACGGCTATTCACATTAAACCACCATAACCATGATAGTGATACAACTATCCCAGTGCCACAATATGGATGGGAGATACATTCCCTCAGTAGCTGCCTTTCTCAATGGCATGAAAGGAGCAGAGTCCTCATAGCAATAGCATGGTCTGTTACTCTGCTCTTCATCCCAAAGAATGCTCACTGACTCCTTCATAGCCTCAGAACAAGTTAGAACAGGATGAGATTAACAGAAAAGAGTGTAGCATGGCAGCTGCTCCCATTATGGAACACATATTTTTTGGTTGTTGTTCTAAAAGCATTTTGAGGAGAAGGGCAAGGAAGGCTTATACAGTGATCTTTGCTTTGTCAGGCTGAGAACGTGATTTGCACACATATCATTCTAGCAAGAGAAGTCATAAAGATTAAATTGTGGCACTTGAATATTTGTCAGTAAAATATTACTCCCAGCTATGCAGGAGCAATTAAAACAGAGTTGCATGGATGAATTTGCTAAATCCTTCTAAGTCCATTCTTAGTGGCATAAAGCCAGTACTTACCTCCTGAGACTAATTCCTAATTTTCAGAGTGAAAAGCATTTTTTATTTGTAGACAGTGACCAAATCACCTGCTAGAAAGCCAAATTGTGGAAGAATCCAAGAACCACAATTCTGTGGAGGAACTGAGTAATGTAATTACAAAGTACTAGGGTCTGAGCAGAGCTATGAGGACCCTACCTATCCCTTCCAAAGTCAGTAGCAAAGTCCGTGCCTGCTTCAGTGGTCAGAGGCATTGGTTCTCAAACCACAGAAGATAGTGAAGTGTAAGCCATGCAAGAACTTTTAAGAAATTTTTCCATTAGGGTTTTTTAGCCTTCCATTTGTCCTCATTTACAGCTCACAGGACCATTATAAATCCAAGGTATTAAAAAGGCAATAAAAAGATGATATTTTGCAAATTCTGAACCAACAGAAATAAAATGGGCTCTATTCTAAAAAATGTTGCCAGTATATTTTCTGAATAGATGTGGTCAAGAATGGAGGTACTACAGTAAGACAGAAAGTGACTCCAAAAATGTAATAGCTTATCAGAAACTAAAAATACAATAAAAGTATGGTATTTAATCTTAATTACAGCAGTTGATTTAAATATATTTTCTTCACATTTGATCAAAAGCATGCACAGAAAAGAAATGAGTTATGATATAACCCAAAATAGCCAATTATAACATCTAAGCTGCAGCCATTTAGTTCAATATCACAGCTTTTTGAAAGCTCTCCCCAACCTAGATCTAGATTACATTTGAAATGTAAAGTTTTTTGATTAAAGCGGGTGATTGTTAACCTCCCACTGCTATACTGCTATCAGTGAGTGTTCATCTTATTTAGGACACCAAAAGAAAGGGAGCTGCCAATGCTCCTCAAAATCTGCAGAAAATGGCACCTTTTAAAAATATATAATTAGATAGGGGAGAGAAAGAATAAGAGGCTGAAGGTACATTTATAAATGACAAGAGAAATAAAATAAAAAAGTAATTTTATATTAGAAATGGCAAGGACAAAGCTGTAGGCTTCCTTTGACATTAACTGCCTCAAGTCTCGTAAAGCACAGGCATAACATATTGCCTGGGTTACACAGAAGCCTACACCCAAACCAAACCCTGCTCAAGGGCAGAGCCAAGACCACTCTTACATCTGCATCACAAACTGTATTCTCTGCAACCATTTTCTGCTGGAATGCTACAGGCTAAAAGCAAGAGCCAAGGTACAGGCACGTATAGCTTCAGCTTCTCCTGCACCTGCCATCAATAACAGGTCTAACACTGCTCACATGCTGCAGAAACCACAAGCCCTCCCAGCTGGGCATCAGCTCCTGAACCTCCCCACTGCTCAGGGACCGTGTTTGTCACCTTCCACCCTCACACTGTCGGACACTCCGGGTTTGCTGTTTGCTGTGCAAAGCCACGGTGCAGCTGAAGCACACCACACATTAAATTCACACGATTAAACAATGGCTGCATCCCACAGCTCTGCTTAGGAAGCTACAAGAAACATTCCATAAACTGACAGATACACAGTTGAAGGGGTTCATGAAACATTTTTCTACTTAGAGTGTAATAAAAGCACGCAGTGATCAACCACAGACACAGACATTACTGAGTCAAGTAACTCCTTCACATCACCCAAACTGACACTTAGCTATACTGCTAATTAGAAGCTAGAGAAAAGAGAGTTAAAACAGCTCTCTGTATCCTAGAAAGCAAACAGCCTTCAGCTGGTTCACTGTTTTTTTTTTAAACAGCTAATTCCCAGAGACTTCATAGTTACAGATTGCTTACATAATTGAGTTCAAAATTCCTATTTCCAAGCATACATATAATAAAGCACTCTTTGGAAAAAGGAGGTCTTTAAAAAAAGGAGTTTTCAGAGTAGAGCAGTTGACAGAAGCCAGTAGTTTGTCCCCGAAGGAGAGGAGATTCAGTGATCTTACGCTTTAAAGCAATGACGTTCAGTAGTATTTTAGGATAAACAGATATAAAAGTTGGTTATTCATACTAGGAACTCAAATCACAGAAGATTAAGGTAATTGGTTACCCCTGATAAATTATGTAGTCCAGAACACTTCAGATTTGCTGGCATGATGCCAGGTAATATTTATTTGTGTGAGGTTTTGAGAAACAGGAATTTTGGTAGATATAATAGAGTCTCATGCTTTGTCCTGTTTATCTGGTTGAATTTAATTAATTAGGCTTGCACATCAGTGATATGCTCTGTATTTATTCCCCTTGCAAATGTAACTCACACACAGACAATGTACAATGTGCAGAGCTCAACAGCTTGGCTTATTCCTTATCTTTTGGCTTTAATAATCTGCTATTGCTCTTTTCCAGACATGAGTGCCCTGCAATGTATTTGTTTAGAAACTAAGTGGCATGAAACGGGTCATAAAATTGCCTTTATGTGGTCAAAACGTCTTCTCCTTAGCCAAGGAAATTCCCTCTGGTTATACTTCTATATGAAGCTATGCCCTTATTTCTAATTTGCTCTGCTCTCCTCACACATGGGGATGGTACCTGCATGAGAGGTCAAATAAACAGCAGAAAAGGCCTTGGCTCTGTGTAAGCCCTACTCAGCAATAACAAAAATGTCTTTTCACTATTACCCTGTATCCAGCACAAATCCAAAACACAGCCCCACAGCAGTCACCACAAAGAAAATCAACTCTACCCCAGCCAAATCCATCACACTTGAATACATACTCATAGTTATTTCAAACAAACATTTAAAGATAGTCATGTGAAAAAGTAAGCAAGAAAACGGGGTCATTAAGGAGTAAATAGATAAATGGCATTATTCAAAGCAGATTAATTAATGTGAAGTAATTTTGGCCACCCAGTGGATGCCACCTATTTTAGCATGCAAATTCTGAAAATATCAGGTGCACGGCTGTTGTTTGGGTGGACAGATCTTTGTACCTTACTTCAGGGCAAATCTTGGTGTCCACAATGTACATTGGCTACACAACACTTGCTACAAGAAACCCTACCCTTTGCACTAGGGGCCATGTGTTTTACTTGTTACTTGTTTTACATTTATTTAAACATCACCTGACTCTGTGGTATTTCACAAGGGACTGCATTAGGCCAGTATACTTTATCTCAAAGATTTTCATGCTATGCTGCCATATTTCTGGTTGAAAGTATTAGATATCTGTTTATTAAATATTTTGAGAACACAGGAACTTGTTTCATAGTCTAATAATTTTCTTTCTTGACACAGTTAGGAAACCAGAAGTTCATTCCTTTCAGTCACTCTTCTCTAGGCATAGAACAACTCCAATAGCACTGAATTTCAATTTTGTCAGAGATGGAAGTGTACCTCAGAGACTAAAAGGTGCTGAGGTTAGCAGAGCAAATTTTCATGAAAAGCACTTTTACCATGTGATGCCAGGCAAACTTGGAGTTAGCCACATGGCTGCTGGAGCAATGCAGCTGGCTGTATTAACAGCAAGCATTCAAAAATCAACATGTCAGCACTCTTCTCTCTTTCCAGCTCCCCAGCCTTCAGGGGGGCCTTTACATCAGTCTGAAAAGTGGAGTTTTCTCAGTGATGAAACTTTAGCAGTAAATTATATCAATTTGCAGTAGTACAGTAGATCTGGAGCAAAGCCATGGAAGACCATTCAATTTTGACTTAAAACCACAGGATGCCATGTTAGTCAATACTGCACAATCGAGATTGGGAAGCACTACAGAAGTGACAGGAGCAGATGTACATAATTCCCTCAAGCAACATCTACATCCCAAGCCTGTTCATTCAGAGACCACTGCAGAAAATGTGGTAGTAGTCCCTGAAGACATTATTCACCAAGGTGAGTTTGCCCTGCTCATTGGTAGAGATTTCTGTTACAAATTACTTGTCATGGTCTCTAAATGGTGTTGCTGTCATAGTGGTGAGATATTGTGAAACTTATCATCAAATCCAGTTATACACTACAACTATCCTTGCATACAATTTGCTTTTTGTCCTTTGTGTTTGAAAAATGATTGCTGGCCTTAATCTGCTGCATATGGTTCAGCAAAACACACTTAATACCTCAATTAGTCCTGTGGAAACTACCAGTGTTTATGTTTAAAAAGGCAGGATTTTCCATTGAGATCCTTTGTAGATAACCTGATGTCCTCCTCCCACTCAAAAAGATTTTTTCCTTTATTTTGTTTTTTAATGCTTTTTCTCTTCTAACCACCAATTAATCAGAAATCTGACCTCCTCCATTACCACAAGCTTCACATTACTCTTCCTGAAACTGGCAAGTCTTTCATTCAAGCAAAAAACTCCCCGAGGAACAACTTCTTTGACTCCAGGCAATAATGGTGGCACATAAATTCAAAAATCTTGTATGATTTTGGAAGTTCTGCTTCCTGTTTCAACCATCTTAAAGAAGCAATAAGCAAATACCAATCATTTATCATTATTTAAACATTCTTTTTTACTGTTTCTCTACATAAACTGGGTTTTTACCCAAGCAGTTGTAACAGGAGCAAGAGACTTTCTGCCATCTCTGTGCACAAAGAAGTCAGATTAATCCTGTGCTTTACTGAATGACTTTTTGAAACAAAACATTTTATGTGTAAAGAAAAAAAAATGTATTTATCAATGATTATACATTAAATAGTTTCATCTGCCTTAGGTACAATCTGTGTTTTTACAAACTTCCTCATCACAACTGTCAAGAGACCTTAGGGTCTACTAAGTGCCTAGATTACAAAAAAAAAAAAAAAAGAAAAGAAAAAAAAAGAAAAAGGAAAAAAAAAGAAAAGATCAGGGACTTTTGTCCCAGATTTATTTCCTGACTTTCAATTACTTTGTTCCAGTTTCAGACATGCTATGCTCTTGGAAATTGCTACTAGCATTATGGCTGTAGTTGGAAACGTCCACAGCTCTATAATCTCATTACACGGCTAACTTCATGGGACTAAAATGCAGGTTCAGCCAGAACTTCATCTGTCTTCCACTTGAGGAACTTCTATAAGCACAATTAAGAACATGGGAGTCCCAAAATATCATGAGACCCTGATCCACTGGGATATTAAACCCATGCAAATAACTTTCTATTCTGAATACATATTAAATATATACTTTATTTCAGAAGAGCATCACATTGCCACTGGCTAGTTTTAATTTCTGGTTTATCTTTCAGAACAATTCACTATGTGAACAAATAATACAGAAAAGAGTCCTTTGTCTCAGAGGTTTTACCAGTCTGGAAAAAGACATTGCAAAGTAGAACTTCCATTACAAAATACATTAGGAACTGCTATTTCCTTAGGAACAGGCAAACAGAAACCTCAGGTGCTGTTAACAATGTCACAGCACCAGGTAAGCAGGTGCTTAGGGTGCTGCACTACCATGGACCATGTCCACACAAAACTATCCAGAATGCAAATGTCCTCCTCCTACAGAGCACTCAAATGTTCTCCTTCCCCCAAACAACGTGAGGACAAGCAATGCATTAAAAAGTAAAGATTTCAAATAAAACTTATTTTTTCAACAAAACATAGAAAATAATCACAGAAACTACTAAAAAGCAGCAAAGAATCATGGCTGCTGCATGTGGTGGGAAGCCTTTTTTGCTTTGACAAATGCGTGTCCCATTGGAACTAGGCTGCAACCCTGACTGCTAAAACACTTGAGCAAAATGACACTGCTGTTTTCTGTATACTCCACAGGAGCAAACGTGAACCTGACTCACAACATGTCCTACTGTGGTCACTACATGGCATTTGTAAGCCATACAAATCTCTGGAGAGCATACAGGTACATCAGGTTAACCTCTGGAAGAGTTAGTTCAAATCCTAATTTTGACTAAACTCAAGTTGTCACTGGCATTTGCCATACAGAGTCCTATCCAGACTGGCACAACCATCTGCTATAAGCTTAGTGTAAGAAATGTAGGGATGCTATGGACCTGGAGAGATGTGCGTGCAAATTCTGTGGACTAAATTCAACACTAATTTATTATTACTGAGGACCTGTTACAACTATGGTCATTTCTGCAAAAAAAAAGGTCACTGAGAAGTGGAGCACAACCACTGAAATGATGGTTTTTGTTTTGCCTTTTTGCTTTGTTTTTGCCTAGGATTAAACTATTCCCTCTTAAAGACTTCACCCACTTTAATCCTCCAATTTACAAACATTCCACAAACTTTCAGGTTCACTCCACAATCAGTGTTTGAAAACATACCCATAGAAATAAAGAAATAGGAGGCTGGAGTTACAAGCTGAGCCCGCCTCTTATCAGTGGTCCTTGCTCAATGGAGAAACACATATTGCCAAAAAGATTAATTATGCCATAATTATTCAAGCCCATTGGCATGCTCCCTGCCTCCCTAATCCTTATGAGAACTAATAAAGTGAAATATTTGACATTTACTTTTATGTTTATGGAAGCTGTTTGGTTTTGTTCTCTCCCTGTGAGATGCTGAATTTTGTTTTGACAGTAATGACTGTAAATCAACACAACAATCAGATCCGTGTCTCTTACATGAGGTTTCAGCAGCAGCATTTTCAGCATTGCCTTTTTCAATGCCTGAATTACTGCCCCATCCCCAAAACCTCTGCAAACTGTGCCTCACAGCCACCCTAGCCCAACCTGACAATGATCAAGGAATGCAAATTCTAAAAGAATTGTTCCTTCTGGACAGGATGTCAGATTAGTTACTGATGTGAATTTACTTTTAAATGAAGTAACTTGTTCCACATTGATCAAAACCTAGGTCCTTGATTTCAAAGGACAATTCTGCTTAAAAATTGAGGACATAACATAAGCCCAAGTTTTGACAGCTCTGTCCCCTCACCAAAAAAAACCCAAAACTACCACTTGGCTTCAGCTTTTCAGTTATGCTTATTCACATCCTTTCTGTCTTCAGAGATTCTTAGTCTTACAATTTAAAATTTTAAAAATTTGTCAGTTTTATAAACATTCATTTACCTCCCATAACAAAAGCACAGAGAAGTTAGTACCAGACACTGTTTTATCTGTGTATAACTACATTTATATGGGCAGAGAGCAGAAGATCTTGTACCTAACTATTTTCTGCAGTGCAATTATGCACTGGACTTTGTTCACAGAGGCAGTGCTGTTTTTGGAACTTCATCTGAACAGCAAGAGCCAGACTCACTGTGGTTTGACAGCTCCCCCATAATAGCCATATGCCAGTTTTAGCCTGGTGGTGACAAAGACTCTCTGTTTAAGCCTTAGGCATCTAGGAACACAAAGCAGATGCGTGTAGCTCCACCAGGCACAAAGTCTGCCTGGAGAACAGCTTCCAGAAGGCAGCAGAGGCCCTATCTAACAGTGCAAATTTACTGCACAAAATGAAAAGACAGGTCAAGTAAGATGGCAACCAACCAGGAGAGCAAATCTGGTTATTTAGGAAGTTGCGGTAAAGTGGAAAGCAGTTTTTCTTTGGATCACCACTTTTGATTCCAGTCCTTAAGAACACCCTGTGGAAGATCATATGATGGCTCAATCCTCTCCTTTAACAGTGGTGACCCTCCCAAACCTGGTTTGAAACAAGTCAGTGGGATATCACAACAAATCATTCTCTGATTTTATGTTTCAAAGGCCAACTCTTCCATACAAATTTCCTGCTTTCAAGGGTGTATCCTATCTTGTATTTGGGGCTGAAGGTGGTCAAATGGGGAAATTGTCACTGTTTCTTACAGATCACACTACATTAAAAGCTTTCTGAGATAACTGAAAAGATGTTGAATGCAGTCTGTAATTGTCAAGAGGAAGGTTAAAATCTGAAATATTGTAGGTAGACTTTAGGAACCATGAACATAGAGTGAAAGGGGTTCCTTGGGGCTGGCCGTGCTCACAGAAGGATCAGTCCATCTCTCATCTCTGGATGCAGACTCTAGCAACTCCATTTGGACACAGTTCTGTGCACGTGCTCTATGATGACCTTGCCTGACCAGGGAAGTTGGACCAGGTGACCTACAGTGGTCCCTTCCAACCTGACCCTTCTCTGATTCTGTAACACTCATCTGCAGTGGGACATGTTCTGGGAATGAAGCACTCTTCCTGATCAGCAAAACTGAACATGAAATTTCTGCATAATCATAAGCCTCCCTCTCTCTTTCACCACCATCCTTACATATTCATTAAGAATTTTGGTTTTAATAGCATGGCATGTCACTCAAATTGTACCAGTTATTTCAATTTTTATACATCCAGTATGAGTTCCCATAATGAAGACACTGTGAGAGACAAACCATTCAAAAACCCTGAGGGGATGTATGAGTGAGTACTGACTATGTAACTAGTAAACTCTATATTTCTGAACTAAAATTCCTCTGGACTCAAGTTTTGAGCCAAGAAGCAGATGCTGTCAGTGGGGATTCTTAGCAATGATTACAGGAACTTGGTTCCTAACAAGAGAAGCCAGCACAGGACAGGACTTTCTGCCAAAGGACTGGTCTGAATGTCTTTTTTGAATCCACCAGTAGCTGGTCACTGGGAGAGTAAATAAACCCAGCAGTAGTTTGCTACTGAAATAAACCCAGAAGTAGTTTGCTTTTGATAGACACACAAGTACAAGATGCATCAGCCGTCACACAAATCCATCTGTGCTGTGCAGTTTGGCAAAGTCAACCAGTAATTTTTCATCCTTCCAAAAGAATGTGGCAAAAATGATACAGTCATGCTTACCAAGTATGAGAGGTGCAAACATCAACTAGCAATGGGAAAATTTCTGTAAGTGCATTTTATGTAGCCTACTATGCTGCTGGACAGAGGAGATCTCTTAGTTCTCATCTCCATTCTGTGAAGCTCAATAAATATTAAGACCAAATAGGGTTAAAAGCCTGCCTGTACATCAGACAATTATTCAGTTGCAAACTGCAATTAAATTACAAATATTTTCTTTAAATTGCTTCATCAATCTCAATAATCAGTTCTCAGAGCTGTTAAACCTCTGATTTAATAGTGGCAAATGACAGAACTAGTACAATGCCATATTCTGTATTGTACTGGAAGTAGATGGAAAGTATATTTGAGGGAGTTACATTTTACCTCTACAAACAAGCAACGAACAAAGCCCATTGTACAGCAAAGCTTAAAAGTACTGAACCATTTTCTGATGGAGTTTCTTTTCTAAGCTATGCATTGTCACAATCACAGAGTGCTCCAAATCACCTAGGGCTGAAGCAACTCTAACTTACATTTCTTTATGAAAATAAAGAAATACAGATTATCAGAACATTCAGAACTACTTAAAAGCTGGCAATCAACCTAGTTACTCCACTGCTGTGTCTCCAACAGGCTGCTATTGGAACTGTCAGGTCTTAAAATCTGCGCCAGGCAATTGCAGTTTCTTCCCAACATCTCAACTAAAGATTGTCCGGTTCCCTAAGGCATAAGGAAAATAAATCTGCTTTTCAAATTTCCACAGCTTCATTAAGCAAACTCACTGGCTGAAGAAAGCTGCAAGGAACATAACCTAGATCACGCTGCTAAATCCTAAAGTCTCTGGGGAAATCCACTGCAGTTCATTGCAATTCCTTTTGGATATCATTTTGTGATGATATAATGAATGTACACACAGGGGTAAAGTACTTTGAAGAGCTCAGATAGAAGCGTGACCCTATGGAAAAACAATTATCTGAATCATGGCCTAAAACTAACAGATACAAGAAGTTCAACACACCAATTTTTTTCTCTTATTTATGCAATCAGGTAGAAAATTATCTTTCCTGAGACTGCCGAGTTTCCCCCCAGGTGCTCTTTTAGATTTTTTTTATCCTTGAAAATGCTCATAGAGAAAGTCTAACACAAGATTACCAAGATACTGATTATGAAAAGATGCTGTGTGGGAGCAAGGGCATGCTCTGTTTTTAAATAGAGCTCTGTTTGCTTGTTTTGTGCCTAGAGGGGAATAAAAATGAAAGCTAGTAAACAAACAAAAGAGAACTTCCACCCACCCATTATTTCATTTTAGCCAAGCCGATGAGATGAGTCCGGCCAGGCCCTGCTCATCCACCTTTTCTCACCCATGTTCCTTGTGGGAATACTGATCAACCAGGAGAGGCTTTGAACTTATGCATGTAACTCTTTCATCTAAAGCTTCCACTGTGGCTTTAAAGAATAAACAATACAGATATATTTAAAAGAAGGAAAAGAAAAAAAAAGGCTACTGCAACAAATCTACTTTTCTTTTACCCCCTTGTGGAAACAGCAACAAAATCCTTTCACCGTTTAAGCAAAAACCAATCTGTACCCGAAGGATTTCCTCACGGACTCTTGGGATGAAGGAATTTAAACTGATTTGAGAAAAGACTAGGAGCATCAGAAGAAACAATGCTTTGTACTTCTCATTTCAGACATGAAAAAATATGAAAGAGAAAATCAAAAAGAGGCCTCTAACAAAACAAATGGGGAAATCCCCCAGAGGACTTCACTCTGCTTCCATGCTGAGGAAGCTCTTGTGCAGACAGCCAGCAGGATTGTCCTGGGGGGGCGAGCTGTACTTGGAACACCAAAGGTTCTGTACTTGTATGATCACAGCAATTATGAGTGCTCTCTCTCCAGCAAAAACCCCTCAATGAAGCAGGACATTTTCCTGTCCAGCTGACAGACAATTCAGGTAATACTGAAGTTACTCCTGAGTTACCGCAAGGGTGTGATAATGAGAATGCAACCTCAAAATATTATATAGCTTGAAAATTAATCTGACCCCTGCAGCTTACATGGGCTACCACACAAACATGTACAGCTTCCCTTCTTGAATTTACACACACAGATTGATGGCAGAGAACAGCACACTACTCTGCCTGGAGGACAGTAAAGAGGAAAACACATATAAATACTATATATCTATCAGAAATCTGAGACAAATACAAATTTAGTGTATTATATTGATACCTTGCTGAATTCTGAAGTCATGAACTAAGGGCCAGCATTAAGAAGTGCTCACATACATAAATAAAAAGGCAAATTTGCTATGAAGCATTTTGTATGCACTGGTGTTCTGGGAAAATAATCAAGAAGGGAAAAACATCATGAGGACAGCCTTGCTTTTTGTGAGTTAGGAGAACCTTATGTTTTTCAGTTGGATTTGGTCTGGTTTACAAAATATAAGAACACATCTAATGAAAACAAATTATGACAAAATTTTCTGATTTTCCATGTATTGGTAAAAAAGCCTTGAATGTGGGTTTTGATGTCTTCATTTTCATTTATTCACTAAAAATATTTAGTACCCACTAAATATTTTTTAGTGAATAAAAAAGATGTTGAACTTTTGTGAAAGAAATTAGCTGAAAGGAGGAACATATTTGGAAAATCCAGAAGGAAGTTTTTACTAGTGAAAAATATTACTTTACTATTAACAATTAGTTTCTCTTTATTAAAGGGTTACAGCAGATCCATGACATGTTTGCCACAGGCTCTGCTTACTGAACAATGGATCCTATAATGGCAAGCTGAGAAACGAAACTTGAGGCATGTTTATCACAATTCTTACTTTTCTCCCAGAGTCCTGAGTGACTTTGGGCAAGTTTTCACTTACTTTTAGGCCTCAGTTTTCCCCATCTGCAAATGAGAAGAGTTATATCTATTCTCTTTTCCAAGCACCCCCAGATCACTTAGCTATTCAGATGACATTTCATTAAGTATTATTACTACTACTACTCTCAATTTTCAATGTAGCTAAGCCAAAAGTGAGATTGAGCTGACATTTCAGTAGCAATCTCATTTTATAACAAATTCTACTAAAACATTTAAGTACATGACATAGATGAAAGCATGTGGTGGAACAAATTGATAGCAAATATACAGACTAGAAATTATATTTGGACTAATCAGTATCCATTTTTATATTTACTCTGCAAACTTTTCAATAAGTGCATTTTACTAGTTCAAATATGTATGAATTTGAAATTCATACATGCAACTATTCACTCAAAGTATCAAACTGTATAATGGATTGGGGGAAAAAAATCCCATTTTAGAAAACTGATATAAAACACCCAGAGCTAAGAAACCTGGGACCACCAGATGTAGGTAAGTAATTCCACAAGAAAAATGGTCTATATTAGGGCATTGGTTTGGAAGAGAAAGGAGGACATTAATTATTTACCATTTCAATGTAAATGCAGTAATAGAGAAAACTGAGCATGGAAAATCCACACATGGGAAATCCAATGACACACAAAGTGACTGAAATTAAAAATATAAATTATTTACTGGAAAGTTATCGCTAAGCTATTTTATGACACTGATCTTTTACTAGTCTGAAAGACCATAGCTTGATATTGTAGGAAAAACAATTTCCCACCTTGTGTTTACTATGTGAATATCCTAATTAATGTGAAATAAATTGCATTCCTCTGGCATAAACCACCCAAGATGACAGTAACAAATAATTTTAGAAGAAAGACTATCCACTTTATTCTACTAATAGAACAATTATTATTATTTAATTTATAAATAATGAACTGTCTGCATAGCTATTGTGATTTTTTCTGATATTTCATTAAGTATTTGAAGTTAGAAATAAAAGCAGTGAGATACTAGATTCATTGATATCTGGATTTTGGGGAAAGTGGGAAGGAACTAAAGGACTGCACAGTTACAGCTCTAAGAGAGTTTCCCAGCCCAGAAGAGTGAGAGCCATTAATGAGGAGATCTCCCTGCATTAAACCACACAAGCAGCTCAGAGACTCGGTACATGTTTGTATTTTAATAACTTGCACGACTCTGCTGCACTCCTACAAGAGAGCCTTAGGGCAGCTCCAAGCAAGGTGAAAACAAAAGCTCCTGTGCCGGATGGGACCCAGGCTCATTAACCTTGCCTATGAGCAGGGTTAATTACATCAGGTTGGACCTCAAGCTAACACGAGGGCTGTTCTGCTCTCTGCCATTTCCACACGGAAATTCCTTGCGGAATTTTAGGAGGCGGCAGCCCACTCGGGGCCACTGGCACCTGGACCCGAACGTTGGCCCTTTTCCCTGGGAAACAAAACTCACCACCCCAGGTTCCTGGTGTCAGTGTGCAGACTGCCACCTCCTAAAATTCCACAGTGACGAGGATGTCTCCCAGAGCCAAGCTGCCGCCACCTACAACTTGGTCTGCTCTGGTAGTGCTGAGCGCCTCCTGCACACTGACACCAGGAACCTGGGGTGCTGAATTTGATTTCCCAGGGAAAAGGGCCAACGTTCGGGTCCAGGTGCCGGTGGCTCCGAGTGGGCTGCCGCCTTCTCGAGTTTTCTCAACACATTTTAGCTCCTGTAGTTCACCTAATACATACTGCCCCATTCTATTCAGTAGCCAAGCTCTGTCAGGTTGCTCATGATAGGGATGACACCACCTTTATTCCCTGAAATGAAGGGACACAGTATAGAAATTATTGGAAAGGCAAGTGCATTAAATATTACAAGCTTCCACATGGCAGCTGCAGGGTCTCCAGCTTCCCTGGGAATAAGGAAAATGGTTCTTCAGATTAGTGCTTTAGTTACATTTTAGACAAGAGCATTATTTAATATGAGGGAGCTAATTACAAGTGGCTCTACTCATAGGCAATTCTAGCCTCAGAGAGGGAATTAAATCCATTCATTGAATGTGTCTATGTCCATTTGTAGACATTTGCTACTATTGTCTGAAGAAGTTACAATAACAGTTGCAGTTTACTTTCTCCACTGTAATCAAAGGACAGGATTTACTTTACTTTTTCACTCCACAAGGATCTCTTGGGCTTGAAAATTTAATTGCTGCACTGTGACAGATAACATTCAGATCTTTTTAATCTTTACTCTGTCAGTAGATTTTCCTGCAGCAAATTTCCTCATAATTACAGTTCTGATTAAAGTAAGCATTTCCATAGTTTTGATGGCTTTGTAAATCACAATCACTCACAAGGTGAGCAGGAACTCACTTTGTAATCAAGTTTTACTATGCAAAATTACTGAGCAATGTAATCAACATTTGTGTTTTCTCTCATGCTTTAATGTAAACACCCCTCCTCCTTGTATGCCAGGTATTGTACAAGAAGCCTTATAAAGTCTCACATGAAAAGGAACCAGATAGTGACTTCACTTTTGTTTTAACCCTGTAACTTGGAAGATGTGAAATCTGAAGTTTCTAAGTAATATAGTAATAAAAATAAGAGACAAGAACCTCAAAAGCAACCAGAAGCTATTGTTTTTTGAAGAAGGGTCGAGAGAGGATGAATAGCTTGCATTTATTTCACTCTCATATAAATCCTGCCCTCCCACATGTGCTTATTTGCAAGCATGTGGCCTTAATCACAATATTACAATTATCATCAATTTGGTACTGAGAAATTATCTTTGAAATTGTCACACAGACAAAATTTACAGAAATAACATACAATCATATTAAATTGAAGAGAGAATGCAACAAATCTTGCAGATTTAATTAAAAAAAAAACCACTAAGTAAGCTAATGGCAAAATTCTCTGGGGTTCTCTGGAAGTTCATTTCCACAGTGAGATCCAAGTGGGACTTGTCTGATTTCCTCCAGAGTAAAGTCCTATAAAGCCTACAGAACTAAAGCAAATAACCAGTGGAATAAATCAGAAGTGGCAAATTGTCCATGTATTGATACCTGAAGTGGTGAACAGTAATCTTCAAGAAAATTGACTCAGCTGTTTATAAGATGAGCCGGGCAATATTGTAAGGACAGAGGTCAAACTATGTAACCTAATATTTTCCTTTTGATTTAAAAAATATAATCTGTTAGTTTAATAATCATTTTGCAGGTCTGAAACCCAAGAAAACTATACTTAAACTCTATGCAAAGAGAATTTATTGTGACTATAAACTGCTACTTTTTTTGGGACAAGATCTGCAAAAAATGACGATGCAGACATGTACCTCAAGACACAGAGACCAGATGTTGCTCTGGATCAAAGGGCAACCCATGGCAGCAGGACAGTACAGGGAAGATGTAATTCCCAACTTCTTAAAGTTTGCCAAATGCCTTACTTTGGATATCTTAAAATCTGCCAATTACCTTATTCTACCTTAATGACCTAAAGTTTACAAAGAAAAGTTTGTTATTGAACCTCCTGAGAACTGTGTTGTTTCTCCCACACATCTCACAGAGGAATTCAAACAGCCTTCCCCTAAAATTTGTTGAGTGGACCAGGGCATGAGACAATGCCACAAAAACCAAACCACAAGTCTCACAATGTGTGCCCAAACAATATGTGCAAATACATTTAAAAAGGCAAATTATTATTTAAGCAAAAAACCACTCTAATATTAATATATTGAAGCATAAATATTTGCAATTTGTACATAAAATTACAATATTAATGACCTTTACCCATGTCAAATCCAGAAAGTCACCACTCTAAATTACAATGCCTATTTTTGCTTCCCAAAGTGCTATGCTGGGGTTTTGTGCCTTTGAAGACTTTTTGTGGTAATCAGTCTTTTCTTAAATTGGCTAATTATATCCAGCTCTCTAAAAGTTTTTCTCAGCACTCACATTCTTTGGACTATTCTTATTGCTCTCTTCTGGTCCTGCTCTACTGGGTCCAGAATTTTCTAAGCATGGTGCTCAAAACCAGACACAGTACATGAGCAGGGGTATTAGAAGGGCTGAGTGACATGCAAAAGATTTCTTTGCATATCCAGACTTCTTTTTAATAGGGTACCCATTTTATATCCCACCATGATATTTGGGGTCAATGCATTTGGTAACAATACAAGGCCAATGACTGGCTCCTTATCCACAGAGCTTCTGCCTGGCCCATTTCCTGTCCTGGGTTTGAAAGACAGAGCCTCTTATAGGAGCACGGCAGTTTGCATTCAGCCTTTTCCAATCCTTTTTATTTCAGGTGATTCCAACAACTGGCCAAGATTATCTTGTACACTTTCAGAGTGCTCAAGGCCTTTCTCTAGAGCTTATTACCATTTGCAGATGTATTAAGTGCACTCTTTATTTCATCATCTGTGATATTAACAAAAATCACCACAAAATAGTACCAGACTCAGGGTGCTGAAGGAAATACAAAACATTTCTCTTCCTACCTGTATATGTTGATGCTGTAAGCTAAAATCTGTCATGTAGTTCAAAAATAATGAAAATACAGGACAATGTAAAGTTAATTTAAGCTTTCTAAAGGCAACCCCACAAACCAGCTGCTAAAAAGCACAAATGACTCAGTCTTCCAGATACAAGATTGTTGCTTTTAAACAATTATTAATCTTGCCTCAATTACACAGCATGCGATCCAACCTCTGCATTACTATTAACTCCACAGAGAGAGGTCTTTTATACATAAAAACATGGGATTTATGGTACTGGACCCTTCCCTTCAGATGATTCAGAAAGTGCTCCCTGACCACTAATCAAATATGTCTGACGTTCCTGTTCTGACTGACAAATGTTAGAGCCTGATGTTACTCACAAAATCATCCAGAATACATCTGCACTCTTTTGAAAAGCTGAACAATTGAGGGGCCAGGACAGAATTTGTCTCTAAATAGGATTTTTTTGGGGAAACAGGGAGACCAGACTATACCATTCCTTTGAGGAGGGAAGGCACTGGGAATGAAATATTAAGAAACTTCCACTGCCTATTCTCATGACAAGATCAGTGCATGTATGTGTATCAATTTAATTTTCAAGGCAGGCACTTTTGCAGGCAGCAAATCTTTTCTAATTAAATCAAGAGGAAAAAACTAAAAGAAGAGAGAAGTTAAGTCTCAAAATTCTTATCATTTGCTAGTCAATTGAGGATAGAAATGACTTTTCTTTCTCCTTAACATAATCTTTTGCTTGTCTACTGTGAATATATGAGAATTCAGTATACACAGCTTAACTAATTCAACCTCAGTCTGTAGGGACATTTGAGAGTGTTAGACTATTAGAGCAGAGAGTCATCAAACAGAACAGGGATTAACATCCTTCCTGGATATTTAACACTTTTGAAATACTTTTTTACCTATATAGATTGCAAAATTTATGATTCATATGGAATAGAATGGAATTATACACACTGCTATAATTCATTTTCTGGTAGCATTAAGAAAGGCATTGTATTGTTTGCAGGAGGTACAAGGTTAATGCTTCATAACAGACAATTTTTATTTTTCCCCTGTGAAGAAATACGATAGAATCATAGAATCAAAAAATATCTCAAGTTGGAAGAGGCCCATATGAATCAAGTTAAACTTTGTGATCTTCACAGGACTACCTAAAACTAAACCATATGATTAAAGAGCATAGTCCAGACACTCCTACAACTCTGATGGGACTGGTGCCATGATCACTTCCCCGGGGAGCCCATTCTGAGAGGTAATCATTTTGTATATGCAATTCTTTTTTTATGAGGAAGTTCTGACTGTGCACAAGACATTAGCTTTGACTCTCAGCTCATGAGTCTAGCACAACACTAGAGTTAAGCCAAGCACCTGGAAATTTTGAGTAGCTGGCGCAGGTCTCTCTCTTGACTGGAAAAAGTCAGTGCATACCCAGTATTGGCACCTGAATTCAAGACGGATCCATTCTGCTTTGAACCTCTTCTAAAAGCCACTATGCACTTATGACATGACACTGAGTTTGTCAAAGGAAATGCCTGAGTAACATTAAACTGGGAAAATGAAACACAGCAAGTCCCACCTATCAGTACTGAGTGGGGGATGAACATTGAGAGCAGCCTTGCTGAGAAGGACTTGAGGGTGCTGGAGAGTGAGAGGCTGGACATGACCTGGCCATGTGCACTGGCAGAAAGCCAGCCTTGTCCTGGGCTGCATCCAAAGCCAGGCAAGCAGGGGGGATTCTGCCCCTCTGCTCCGCTCTCCTGAGACCCCACCTGCAGTGCCACATCCAGCTCTGGGGTCCCAGCACAGGAAGGACATTGACTCCTTGCAGGCAGCTCAGAGGAGGCCACCAAGATGATTAGAGGGATAGAGCACCCCTCCTGTGAGGAAAGGCCAAAAAATGTTGGTTGTTTACCCTAGAAAAAAGAAGGCTTTGGAGCAACCTAATCGTAACCTTCCAGTACCTGAACGGCACCTACAAAAAAGATGGAGAGAGACTTTTTTATTAAGGGCATGTAGTGACAGGTCTGCATATTTCTAGAAAATTACTATTGCTCTTAGAAATCCATGTTGCACTGGGAGCAACACTTAAAAGCCTCTGGCTTATTCTGTGGGCCATGAGACCTGTGTGCCAAACCAGACCTGTCTGTCACACATTTGCAGATGACCTACTTGACAAAAGTGCCAGAAACACTGGGGGGCTGCATTCTCATGCCAGCAGTTTTTGCACATGCAGAATGAAGACTGTCACTTGGTGACTGTGGTAACCATCACACAGCATCTTTTAAACTGTCAGCTCCCTCTCTGCTCCTGTACATGCAGAGCACCCTCAGTCCTGAGCCTGCCACTGGTGACCACCAGTCACAGGCAGCAGGGTCCTACCTGACTCTGCCTCACAGGGTCCAGGTTTTGGCAGCACACTGGGCTAGCCTGGGCTCTGGAGATTGATTTTATCAGCAATGTGGCCATGAGACAGCCCAGCTGGGGGCCCTGAAGGCTCTGCCCAGGAACCAGGCTCTGCCTGCTGCAGGAGAGCCTGGGACGGACCGCACAGCTTAGCAGGGGAAGAACAGCGCGACGGGAATAAGCAGAGATGAATGCACATGACAAGAGACTGCAAAAGCAGAACCAAAATAGACAGCAGCAATTGCTATAGCCTAAAATGCCATCATTAGTCCCAGCCAGGAAGCTCTAACAGCAAAAAGGATAGATTCAGACAAAAGAGAAAATCAATTGAAGCTAGGAAAAAAGCAACCAAAAAGGCCCCACCAAAAACTAGCAGGCGTTGTAAGATCACTTGGGAGCCTATTGGTGCCATTTTTAGGTAGTCATTTGCTAAAAACAACAGAGAAAGAAGAGGTGCAGTATCTCTGCAGCACAGATGTGGCTCAGCCTGCCCAAGGCTCCGGTCCTGCTGTGCCACACAGCCAGCCCAGGCACACCTCAATGGCCACAGCCACAGGACATCGTGTCACTCGTTACCACAGGCTGCTGCATTCACCTCCCAGGACAAACAAACCTCACACAACCATGAGGAACCACATCAGCATCTCCATTTTGGTATTAAATAGAAAAATTCTGCATCGAAAACCCTCTAATTCACCAGAGCAATAAACCATGCAAGTTGCTGGGGAAAAAAAATCCCCAAACTCTAGTTCAAAGAAAAATCTGAAGTAATTTAGTTGTGAAGAGAAAGTATCAGTCATTCAATTTGCTGGTCCCAAACTAGGCCAAGCTGAGAGTTCGGAGCAATTCCTTCACTTTCAGACAAAAATTATTCCTGAAGGAGAATGTTTAATGCATACTGTGAAGTGTTTGATTTTTATCAGGAGGTTTAGGAATTTGGCTGCAACAGTTTGCTATGAGAAGATTTTGAACAGCACTAAGGAAAAACCATCTCAGAGCCTTAAAGGAGCACTTTGTCCTTCCCTGAGAATGGTCCTTTAAAATGAAGAACTACTGCCTGAAGATTGATTAAATGGCCACTTAATTAGATAGGGGAGATCTACTGACAATATCTGACAGCACTGGGGAAAAAAAAAAATGTGTGCCTTTAAGGAATTTGAAAAAAATGAAATATCTTGTGTTTCCAAGATCCAACACCACATCTGCAGCAGGAAGGAAATGCTGTAAGTCTGTAAGTGCAGCTTTAGGGAATAAGGTGTTTCAGACTACAATGAAATTCACAATGTACTTTGCCTTCACCTGTAATAATTAAATGAAAAATAGCCTCCCAATACATGTTCATATTAGTCTAGATTTCTAAAAAAATAGAAAAAAGAAAGAAAAAAGTAAAAAAAGTACTACTGCGTTAAAATTCCACAAAATTCCACATCCTATTTCCAATCCAAATTAAAGGGCCTGAATGCACTCTTCTGGCTTAGCATGCATAAGGGATAGGCTATCTTATGCACTCTAAAAGCTCTCCAAATCTTCTCAGGTTAAGATTCAGGATTTCAGCCTGCACTTCTATTCTTATCAGGATAAAGTAGAAAGAAGAACACAATCCTTTTCATAGAGTATCATTTCAAAAGGAGAAGAAAAAATAAGGGAGGACAAAACCCCCAGTGTTTTTAAAAGGTAGTAGTTAAAAAACCAAACAAAGCCTAACTACAAAACAATCTTTGGACTTTCCTACCCCCAAATACATATGCTGTAGAATTATTTATGTGCCTGACCTTTCAAACAGCACCCAAAACGCTTCTCTGAGTATCAAAGCTTTCTTCATACCATCATATAAATGGCAAATTTCCTGGGTAAAAGGAATCAGCACTTCTGAAGGTATATGTACAACAGTGTGTGGGGAGCAGGAGGAAGTGTAGTCAGGGGATGCCAGCTCCAGCTGCTGGCTACTGAGCTGTCAGTTCAGTAGCCAGCAGCTGGATGTGCTCCTGCAGCAGGGATGCACTGATGGGAAGAGGTGAGTGCTCCATTACAAATAACCCAGCAGGGCATCACAGGAACGTCAGAAACACAAGTGTCTTTCTAAAATACGAGTGGTCAGCCTGGAATGTGCTTCTAGAGCACACTGAGGGGCAGGGCCAGCTGCCTTGCACCTCCAGTTGTTCCAGGTGTCCAGGAGGACAGCATGTCCCTGCAGACCAAGCTCAGATTGCTCTGGGACATGGCATCCTGAGCTGTTAGGGAGCTCTTTGAATAACTCTCCATACTCTCTCCTCCAGTGGTTTTGCCAACTCAGCTGCTGCTCTGGGTAGTTCAGAGCAGTGGAATGAATGTCCCCCCAGCCTGAGCCACAGCCGGTGACAGGGCAGTTTTCTGATTTGAACCAGGCTTCTAACTGGACCTTCTCTTCTAACTGAAAGGAATAGAAATTCCGTGCAGTATTCTACATCTAAAATTAATGCGAAACAAAGAACTCCAATAAACTTGTGAAAGTTTCATAATTTCTTGCTTTTTTTTTTGTTTGTTTGTTTGTTTTACAAGGCACTGGTAAAAAAAAAAAAGCCATCTTAATTATTGCCCAACTGTTTAAAATTTGAATCACCTCCTACAAAAAAACCTCATGACGTGCTTAGTTCCACTTGGCACAATGGAAGTGCAGAAGAAAAGAGACCTCATTAAATGCACCCCTTGGTTTAGGCAGATGGGAGCGTGCTCAATAGCATTTCAGTCCTCAGAGCTCACTCGCTCCTGCAGAACAGATGCAATATGTAATTTACCATAGATGATGACATTTGAGACAATTCAAAAATCACTGATAGGATGAAATTTTATCAAGCTAGATACAGCCATCTGCTAGGATTTCAAGGATTCACCTCATACTCACTTTTCTCATGATTTGAGCTTCAGGATATAGAGGATTTCCTACATACACATTTGAGAGAGTGGCACGTGTTTTTCAGGGACCCACAAATGTGTTTTGTTCCATTGTTAGAAGAGACCTATAAGCATTTTACAAGTCTAAACACTCAGAGAGACATGAAAATGTCCTTTGTGGTTAGGGAGATCTACCATGTTATTTATAACTCATACTAGAACAGTGTGAGAAAATCCTCCAGGAACTTCTCCAGTGTGCGTCTATGTATTCTGAATAAGGCCATTTGCATCCTTTGTTCTTGCTATGGTTTATTGTCAAAAGGCAAAACAAGGAGGGCTACTACACAGTACCAAATGACATGATTGTCATTTGTTGCTTGTTAGAATGTATTCCACATGAAAGTCCAAGAGATGACTAATTCCATGCACAGTATGTTGTACTATCCTTCGTGGGTATTGCAAGCTTCACTCAGAGAGGCAGCCCTGAGCATGAGGGGGCTCCTGCCTGGAACACCAAACTGGTAAGAATTGGCTTGTGACACAAAACTTTCAAATACAAATGTTCAACAGGAGCACAATAAATATTTAAGTAGCAAAACCATGGATCTGCTGGCTGACAAATCTGCAAACAATTTTTTTTTGCCCACTACATCCTCTTTTGCACTCAGCAGCCTCCAGCACAGAGGATTCACCAGATTGCCAGGAATGCAGCAAGGCCTACACAGTTCATTATTTCAACAATGCAATATAGAAATATAGAATACACTTTAAAATGATATATTATCAGTACTGAATGCCCATGCCTAGTTTTCTGTATTTACACCTCTGCAAAGTAATCAAAAAATTGAACCTCTCAAAATAGATCATAGCTGCAAAATGTTTTTCATGAGAGTTTTGTCTTTTCTCCTTGTCAAAAGGTACAGGATGATGAATTCCCACATTTTCTAGTTAGTTTTTGTGTGCAGAAGGTATCTGACTGTAGGAAAAGATAACAAGATGCAATGGCTGGAAAGCAGTGCTAGAAACAGTCAGCTATACTAAGGATTTTTTTTTTTTTGCCCAGGAGGTAGTGGAATTATCAACTGTAATTACTCACCAATGGTTACAGTCTTTTAAACCGAGAATTTACATTTCTCTAAAACCCTCTGGTGAGTTCACTGGGTTTAATGTGTAACTGGATGAAAAAACCCAACCGTCAATTGCAGGGTTCGCAGTAGGTCATCAGAAACTTACGTTATCTGGAAAAAGCAGCTATGAAATTTCAAGTTGAAATTATTAAATTGTTAAAGTGATTTGCCTGAAGTGTACTTATACTGTCAATAGAGATCAAGGCTGAAATGCATAATTTTATCACTCTGCTAAATTTCTTAGGTAACTTCAGTGAAAGCAGAGCTACTGTCCTCGTGCAGCCCCTCTGCACACGCTGTCACATTGGGGGATGGAACACAAGCGACACCAAGAGCTGCTAGCAGAAGCACTCCAGCTCATTTGCTCCTTCAGGAATGAAACAATGTTTTTAAAACACAGCTTTAACTTCATCATAGCTAATGAATATTTACATTGCTCAATTTGAATTTTGCTTCAGTTCAGCACATATTAAAACCACTACATTCACAGACTGAAAATCCAAAGTCCTCACTATATAAAACATCCATAGCAGCATCTCAATCCCGACTTTCATTACAGGGAGCAAAAATTACACTAATTCCTTTATATGAGGTCTCAGTTTCAGACCTGATAACAATTAGAAGCTATACTCTATCAGTTTTGCCCAACATATTTTTTGGTGTGAAGATGACTGACATCATTAAACATGATCTGGCCTCAAAGTCAAGCAGTCTGAAATACCAGGAAGCTAAAATGTTGTGATTAATTTTCACATGGAAGCAATTTGAATGACAATATCTGTATAGATTCAGTGGTCTTTGGTGTTGATAGATGGTGCTAAATAGATGCCATAACACTAGAGCCTTCAAGACCTCCAAATGCTTCATTAAATGACCAGGAAAACAAGAAAGTACAAGCTTCCCTTACAGCTGCAATCCCACGCTATAATTTATTATTCTAATGCTGCATGAATTCAGAAGCATCAGCCTAACTCTAGCTTGGTTTTGAACCATTGATGCAGGGACGAGCTTGTATACACCCATAACTCAAACAACCAACCCACTCCTTGATTAATCTTGGCACACAGAGAAGTTCCCTGTTTCACAGTACTTTCAGAGTACCTCAATGCTTTTTCAAGTCTACAGTGAAAAATGTCTTAATATCATGCACAACATCACTGCATTTTCATACCTCTCTTTTATACTGTAAGAATATTCAATACTAGTACTGTTTTATTACTTTTAGAGTCCTCTAAAAGCTTATAAATGAGCACTTGAAGAATTCATGTACTCATCTGCCCCTTTAATTACACCTCCAAACTAAAAATGCTGCCTCTGTATACATACATTTTGTAATACTGTTATATAAATATTTAAGTAGCTGCCAAAATTCAAAGATGCTTGCAACTATCTCAGTCCATAACTTTAGAGACAAACAGGAACAGCAACTTCACACTTTTTAGAAACATTCTGGATAGTAAACAGGCTCTTTCATGTATAGTTTGTGTATGCAACTTGGACTTCAGTCTTCATCGAGTAGTAGAAGCATTTTAAAATGTCAAATGCTAATGAAAAATTAAAATGCACCTTCCTATATATTTAGTTCTTGGCAGATGTCACAAGATTAAGTGGACTGGATAGCAGTTAAATTTCAAAAATTGCAACACTTGCCCTTACCTTACTGGTTTTTTCTAAATATCTCCTGTCCAGCCTATGAGTAAGGGAAAACATTAAAGGCTATGTCACAATATTAGCAAGCTCAACAGCAAGGCTTGTGACAGAACTGCCAAATTCAAACATCTCTAGAAGTAGATAATGGATTTAGTTCAGGTCCTCTCTCATCAAATTTTAAAATATAAATTATAGTTTTCAAATACTTAACTAGGGAAGTATGCTGAAAGTTGCATACATCTGATAATTCTTTAATTTAAAAATAGTGTATTGACTAGAAGTGTTAATGACTTGATAGAAGCAGGTTCTCAGTATCAGCAGTACTGCCTAGCCTTAATGGAAGTGGTCATATGCTGTTTAAGTTACAGTTGAAATAACTGTTGTACAAAGCATTTTCTAAAACCTCTGTTGTGATGCATTGGGAGTCTAATACTGAGTACATATATCCACATATGCTTAGTTCTTTGTACCTTACCTTTACCTCTAGGATTGCTACTTGAAACATGTAAAATTGGCCAGCAATTTCCCAATCAATAGAGAGGAAAAAGGAAAGTGGACTGCAGTTTGATTTTACAACATTCTTTCCATTCCTCTAAGAATTATATGGCACATAGCATTGTGTGTATGAGACATTCCTTTCTCTCATTTCCTCAGACCTTTTTTGCACGCTTCTTTCTCAGCTGGGGCTGATCAGACTTCAATGCAGTAACACATTTCATACCAGCCAAAGGTCTGGCTTTCAGCTTCTTTCCTAAAGCTTTCATGCATTGTTTTTACCTTTGGGTGGTTGCTACTCGTGGTCAAAAGACATTTGTTAAACATTTTTCTTTCTTTTTGAGCAAGTTTTACACCCTGTACCTACCCAGAGATCTATGCAATTCCACTCCCCTCACGGCTGCTTAGCCCAAGGCAACACATAAGCCTGAACAAAAGGTACAACTGCCTAAGGTACCAAGCCACAGGCACAGCCAGAACAACCAGCCCTCACCTCCACTTTTGGGGCAGAGTAGAAGAGAAAGGACAAGGCAGAAGAGTTGCTGAGTACAGAATTAACATCCCCAAAGCAGCAATTTCCTTCCCACCAGGTCCCAGCTGAACAGCATGGAAGAGGAGCCAAGCTTAGGGCTCAGCAGGAGAGGAAAGCCGAGAGCTGACTCCAGCTCAGCTGCAGCTCCTTGGCCCCTAAGGAGCAATAAGGCAAAACCCCCAGAGCAGCTCGGTCTGCTCATGCACTGGCAATCACTGGTTAATGCACCTGAGCAGTAGGGGAAGCGTGTTGTAAGCACTAAAAGCAGCTAATGGGATCCTGACTACCTGTTGGGAACTGGCCTAACAAAGGACACGGCACTCGAGCTTTATCACTTTCACAGAACTAATGGCCGGCATCCACAGCACAGCTGCTTCTCAGTTCACTTGCTTTTCTACACATGTTTCCACAAAGGCATGCTGGAATTAGAATGAAAAGGTGCTGACCTTTCTTCCTATTGCTTTTGACACCATTACCTGTCAGTTAATCTGCTTCCATGTTCAGCCTTCCAACACACCCCTTCCCAATACCAGACCCTATAAACTGTGGTATCTGCACCAACTGCTGAACACATGATTGGTATTTTGGGTTCATTTCTGTCCTGAGGGTTTTAGTGGCATAATTAAGTTCAGCACAAGGTGATGGGAAATAAGTTTCTATGCAAGTAATCATGCATGCTTTTCCTAATTGAAAAAGAGCTACAGGCACTTTAAATTAATTTTCTCACATCTCTTAGTTGAATCAGTTGACATCTGAATTGTTTCCATGTTCAGTAGTCAACTGCATATTGTCTGAATAAAATTTCTTTTTCTTATTTTCCAAAAAGATAGTGTTATGTATTTCTGCTGTCTGTGTTCAGTAATACACTGGCTAAGCCTCAAAGCAACTTGAAATATGTTAGCTTAAAGCTAAGCAGGAGTTTCACTAGAATGAACCCAGGTTTATTTTGATCCAAAGACTTCCAATAGTAATGGAAATCTTCAAATTATTATCAAATCATTATCATTGAAGAACAAAACGATTGCCCCAACTAATTCCAAGTACAAAAGATCACTTGTAGCAGACTGTGGCTCCCCTGTGCTTTTAGAGGAGTTCCTGGATCAATAGTATCACGCGAGGCAGAAGAGCCTCAGTGCTGGGAGTTTATTTGACATGGCCTCCAGCTATTGCATTTCATGGGCTGCACTAAGCCCTGCAACTTTGATTGCTCTATTTGTAATACATCACAATGCTATCACTGCATTTTTGACTCCCCCTGCAGCCTGACCCTATGTTTAGGACAGGATAACAGCCAGAAAAATTCTCTTCTCTGAATAGTTGTCTAACATTCAAATGAATAAATTGCAGACAGAATTTACCAAATGCAGCATTTCTCAGTATTACCAAGCACCAAAACTTTGTTACACTTTTGTGCCGGCCACGTTCTTCCATTTTTGAGGAATAAGCACAATTATTCCTCTCAAAAGTGCTGCTCCTCAGCTTGATGTAGGACATTTTAATTCTCCAGAGTCTATCAGAGCAAGTTAGAATGGAGCTTTTCAACAAAGCACATTTGTATTTAACAATCAACAGGGAAATCATGCCAGGCACCTTCACTTCCTGTTGCCTCTACAAACTTTTAGCCAGAGGTGGTCTGTAAGATGAGAGAAGCGGTAAAAGAACCAGATTTTCTTTTGACAGGGGAAGTAGATAAATGGTATTTTACTTCATCAGATGTGAATGTAAAGGACTTATCTGTAGAGCAAGTGGCATAAATATCACAAAGGAAGTAAATACCATGGGATTTTTCTTTATCTTGAGATTACTTTGTATAATATTATCAGAATTGCTTCCTATAAGCATAAAAACCAACAGTAGGAACAAGGATTAGCACTATCCCCCTATAAATTTCAGAAGTTACTTAAAAATTTTGTTATGAATAGACACTGAGTACTGAAATTAAATGTTCTCTTTCTAGATGGGTGTTGTCAACTACATAATCTGATTAAACAAATAGTTCTTCCTCTCCTAGCCAACAAACTGCTACTCAGGCAAGAGCAATCACACTGCTAAGGCAGGTAAGGACAGCCCCCATTTACTTGGTGCTCTCCTAGGACAGTGCAGTGTTTCCAGGGGTAGCACTTCATGTAAAAGAGCCTGCTGCCTGTCTGTATAATACCTAGAACTACAGCCCCAGTCTGTGCAGAAGTCAGAGCTAACAGAGATGAGCTATTTGGGTGTTGCCATAGGAGCAGGTTGGACCCTCCTGCCTGCCAAGATGCACACATACACCTGTGTAGTTCATAGCAGAGGTGTGCACGTGAGCAGTTCCTTAGCGATAATTGGAGTAACAAGGGCCACTGATTACAAGGAACCTGATGGCACATGCAGAATAATAGAAAGACAGCATGGACCATCTTCCATTCAGCTGTGAAACATTTAATCCACTACCCAGATGCAGACTTAGGGAAAGAACTAGACTGCATTTCAAGATATGATGAAGATTCCATAGAGGAAGCTTCCAAAGCAATGTAAGGCAGAAAAATTCAAATTTGGTTAGTTTCCTCATGTCTAGCACATTCTCATTAAGTTCTTACCAACAAAGAAGCAGTTTTTAAAAAAAGATTAAATTAAAAAAAAAAAAAAAGAAATTGGAAAACTCATTTTTCTAGCTTTGGTTTTTTGCTCTTTGGGAAGGGCACAATACTCCTTTACATTCAAAATCCAATCACCTTTCCTATGTTGATGAGCAGCCAGTATTTGCCAGTATCTTTCTTTCGGTTGATAGTAAATACATTAATTTTTTTTGTGACTCAACACAATTCTGTGTGTTCCCACAGTCATGATTTTCTTTGGTTAGGTCATGCCTATGTCAACTTCACTGAAAACATTCAAAAACGTAGGAAAAGTGTGAGCCTTTGCTTTATGGAATAAGATGAATTGCTTTTCCTCTGTAGACCCTTCAGTGGTGGGTTCAGATCACTGGGATTTCACATTCTCCAGTGGGACTCCCCTTTGAGAAGGCACTCCTGTTCCGATCCCACTGGAAGAATTATGCCTGAGGCACCAATACTGACACCTTTCAATCTCAGCAATCGGTACCAACATCCTCTGCTTCTGGTTCATGACAGGATATTTCGCAATATTGGACTTTGTTACAGTTTCATGATCAAAGGGTGAAGAACTTGGACCACTCTCATACAAACTGCTTTTGTGAAGAAAACAGTAGAAATTAATTTATTGGGAGATCTAAAATTAACAGTGTCTTCTTTGACATTACTTTCCTGATGCTGGATGAGATTAGTAAGCATTGAAGGCCCAACTGAAGCAAGTTTTTCACCTAAAACATAAAATTATGCAAACTTATCCTCAGACAGTGCTTTTGGGTGTCATGCGTCAATGTCACAAAAACAGTACACCTGGGAAAATAACTAAAATACAGTACAAAAACCATACACATCATTTGGGGTTCTACTTCAGGCAATTAGAACACGAAGACCAAGTGTGGGGTCACATTTATCTACTGTGCCAGGAGGAACTTATTCTTTCAGCTGCATGTAAAAAAGCTTTAAAAGGAAGGAATGGCTTTAGGGACATGGATTTATTTATCTTGATGATGGCATATCTACATATTGGTTTGTGCTGATTTAACAGTGAGACTCTGCAGACGCTATCTAAGCACAAATGAAATGATGATATAGTTTCCTTCTTCTGCAGGTGGGCTATTTATCTTAATGGGAGTGAGCCTGGCTTTATTGCTATGCACTGATTTTGATTCTGAGCAGCATATATGAAGCATGATTATGCAGCTTATGGCTTATTTTTAGGGAGAAAATAATTTAAAAATAAAAGTGTCAGAATCTTTCAAATGATTGTAAGAAGAATTTTTCAGCATACAATGTTCATAAATGTTCAATAAAAACTGAACCAAAGAAAATGCTTTTTGCTCTTGAGATTTTTAAGCCTACCTGCTTCAAAACAAGCACATGTGGCTTTATAAAACAAGCACATGTGGCTTTAAAATGTATTCTTTCCACTTAAAAGTGACTGGTACCACCTTTATTTCAAGCTAACAGAAGCAAAGATGTCAAGGTCATGCTTTTCCAGTTTGCTGAAGAAATCTAATACCATGACTATATCTAGGCCAGCTGCCAGCGGAACTGGACTTTTAAATATCTTATAAAAGCATCACTGAATATCTAGTTTAATTCTGCCTTGCAATTTAAAAGTCTAATGCAGGCAACTACATGAAAGAACTTCTCATTCAATCAGCCTCACCTTGTTCATATACAGAAAAGCATCACATTTCCTTAAAGCGATAGGGGAAATAAAGCCAAAGGACAAAGGGCCTTTATTCCTTCTGAAAGTGGAAAATGGAGCAACAAGCAGGAGAGAAAGAGCCTCCTGGGAGAGAGTCTCTCTGTGCAAGGAATGAGACCTGACCTGCAAATGGCAAGTGAGCATTTATACCTTGCTTGTGGTCTGAAGATGGTGTAGGATGATACAGAGGAAAGAACCAAAGGACAAACAAAATAGAAGAACGTATTTCAAATTTTATTGCTATAAACACTACCAGCAATGGCACTATGCCTGTCCATAGATTGAGCCTGATATACCTGCTGGCTACCAAAGCAATTTCAGGGAATTCCATAGCTCAGCTGAAGAGCTTTACAAAACTGCAGCAAAATAAGACGATTGAGAACAGGAATATCCTCGTGTAGTCCATCACCATCTCTTTCAGCTTGATTGCTCTCACAGCTTATATTAATCACATTGCTTACAGTCATTGTGAAATGAACAACTAGGTTATGAAAATAAACAGTCAAGTGAAGTCTTAGCTCAATTAGTCCTTAGTTCTCCCAGACACACTACCACTTAGGGTTATGAATTAATTGTCTGTTGCTTTCCTCCCAGGAAGTCACCTCCACTAAAGAATTTCATGGTACTAAAATATGTATCCAAGAGATTATAAGAGTCTTTGTGTCACTATATAGCTTAGAGGAAATAAAGAAACAGCTGTATGGACTATCTAAATCCAATTCCCACTGGAAAAATACTGATGTTAAAACAGAAGATCTACATCTTTGACAATTTTAGCAAAGGAACCCAAATTATTTGCTATGGCATTGAAAGCACTCACAATGTTTTTCTTATAAGCAATAGGTACTGAAAGAGCAGCACCTGCTGTGTCACTGCACATCTTAAGTACAAGCATAAAAGACCAAAAAGAGTGGTGTAGGATGTTGCCATTGTGGACTGAGTTTAATGGATTAAGAAAGGTTTTATATGTTGCTTAAAGAACACTGTGGTTTGTGTTAAGTGGAAGGTCATGCATGGAGTGTGGCAGAAGTCAGAGACAGATGAAACAAAGATGATGTAGAGAAATATCAGTGGCAGGGGAGGGGATAGGAAATACAAATGTATAATAGGTATGACAGTGCATTTAAGCTGAGAAACAGCATGAATAGCAGGAGTAATTTTTCCAAGGTCTGAATTTGAGAAAGAGTGAGAATGAAGTGCCAGCATGCAAGTACAGCAAATAAGGATACGGAATCAGGACAGTAGCAATTGCAGATCACTAAAACTACAAATGAAATATTCCTTCAGAAAGTGTCATCCCACAGCAGATTTGATACATCTTGACAGCACTGTATGGAGAAAACCCAATCTGTTTTCAGCTAAGAGCACTCTATTTTTTGTGCAAATCTCTGCCTCTGTGCAACACCCAGAGAATGCCCAACGCTACAGAGCACTGGAAAAGGATACAAGTCAACAGCAACCCAACATTGTCAGTGAACTAACTCTCATCTTTAAGCTTAACGAGGCCACCTAACCCAACCAGCAGATGATGGAATAGAGAAAAAAAAAAAAATACTACAGATTTCTAGAGCCATGCCTGCATGTACAGCAGCATAGAGATGCCATTGCTGAATCCCTAGTCAACACACAGACTGCTCTGCAAAACTGCATGAAACAGCTTTGAATGCAAAAAACATTATAGAAATATAAATGGTGCAGGTACAGATGTAATGTAGACATTTGCAGGGTCAGTGAGATTTTAAAGAACTCAGTTAAACTAATGAATGCTCCTGCAGGCCAAATAGAGTTCACAAACACAAGACACTTCTGGGTAGCCAGAGAACTTCGCTAGCAATGAAACTCTGCTATTGACCATCTCCCTTCTCAAATGCATGCTTTGGATAGAGCTCATTCCAAATTAACACTCAGGATCTCAGGGAAGGAAAAATTAAGCCAATGAAGTTCAAGCCTAATCAAACAAAAGAATTGGAGGAGGGAAAACTCAGCAGTAATGGTAGTCACATATATTCGCATTAGTGGTTGGAGTGAAAATGCTTCCTACAATTACCAGTATTTGTTTGCACAAAACATTGATATTATTATCCAAAATAGGCTGCAACACATTTCCTCATAAAGCTTCTTATATATCAAAGATTGAAAGCTCAATAGTATTAGTTTTTATGGAGCAAAGTACCGTTCCTACATTTTAAGATCCACAAAAAAGAACACTTGCCCTTGATTTAGAAAGCTTTGCCAATGTTCAGCTTCATACGTTGCCTTTTTGCTGTGAATTTTGTTAATAGTCTGTTACTGAACTCCATGCTCGTCATTGTCCCACAATGTAAAACCTCTGCCAGCAGAAGATTGTTTGAAAACACTGCTTCCCAATCACCTTTTTAGTACAATCTAAAATGTATAACTGTAATATAGAAAGACATAAGAGTGCTACAGTGTAAGGCCAAAACTCATAGGCATTAACTGATGCCAGGAATTGCATTACTCCCAGGTACACTTGTCTCCATTTAGAATAATGCCATCAACATGCATGGGATTTTCTAAGAAGATACATTTCTTGGAGGTTTCTCTCTGAACAGAACTTAAGTAAAATAGTAGTCTTTGTTGTCAAGATAAATCTTTGATCTGAAAATTCTGTAATGTGACTTCAAGCCACTGAGGTCCTTATCAGAGACAGCTTTTGTAATCAAAATTTGCCTTCCCAAAGCGTTCCCCACGTGCTGCACCTTAGAGAGTTCTGATGAAGAAATCCTTTTCCATAAAGGATGCAAACCCCTTATCTGTTCACCAAATAAAATGTAATCCAAGTAGTAATCGGAAATTCTTCCATCTCAGACTTTTTTAATGATTACAAAGTAGTGGCATCTTTACTTTCTCGCCGATGCGATTTCTTTACCACTTCAGTGACAGTAAAGAAAGTGTTTCAATATGTGAGGTTTTTGGTGCAGTAGTTGAACACTATTTAGCTACAGGTAACTTGACTAGTCAGCTGGAACCTTAATTTTCCAGCTTCAGATGTACATACCACCAAGCTATTCCCAGCTATGACTTCATTTTCCATGAATCTCAAGTTAACTCTTTCACTCGTCACCATGTTTGTGGGCTATTTTTATCCCCAAGCAAAAGCAGAATCTAAATAAAACAAGCCACAGCACTTACTAAATTGTGAGTGTTTTGCTTATCAAGCCTCTACAGTCACACCAACTCATGGATATTCCAATCATACCAAAACATGGGATATTTTTAATTGAAATCAGTCTCCTAAAAGGTTGTACTCAGAGCTCGAAAAGCTTATCTGGAAACATAGGTGGCATTAGTGGTGCATACTGTCTCCTAAGCTATTCCATTTCTTTATCAGGAGCCAAGCCATTTGATTTCAGCAATACAAATTTCACACCGCATAAAACAAGCAGTTTTAGAATTAAAACTGGTTCAGAGGAATGCAGGGATTATAGGAAACTTGCACATGGAAGCTTACAAAGGATCAGAATTTCACTCTGTGATCAGCATTGCTTCTCCCACACGTTTGCTCTATTTCAGACTAGCTGCATATCAAATCATAGTCTCAATCCAACCTTGAAGCATCATAACCTTAACATTTATATTTTTACACAGAAACCTCAAAGAAAAACCTGTGGAGAAAAACAAGTGAGATTTTGACAGAATCTGACTTTAAAATTAACTCAGAGCATATAATTTCCTGTACCTGCTTGTAATTTTTTCAAGGACAATGAGCTTCCCTGTAGGGTTAACAGGATCTGCCCTTAAAAATCAATTTGTCATCAGAGAGGATACAGTTTTGGCTGCTGCTTAGTATGAGTTCAGCGCTGATGCACAGACCTCACAGAGAATATTCTAAACATTATTTAAATTATTATGGTTGTGGACATGAAAAATTCTAAAAGCTCTTCTGGACACTTTAAAAAGCATTTTGTTTACTGGTACAGAGCAGCACACTATAAAAACATCCCTTTAATATATTGTAGGGTAGGCTTGAAAGCATATTTCACATCTGTAATCAGATGGGATCACATGTATTAGTGTCAATTAACATGTTTCTTTGCCCAAAAGCCCTTAATCTGCCATGTTTTTCAGACACAAAATCCCAAACTTCAATTAAGATTGTAAAAGATGTAGGATCAATGAAATCGGTATTTTGACAAAATGGTTCTGTGCAGGTTTTATTTTAAAACCACTGCTATTTTTGGTGGCAGGAATTATTCATGATGTTAATTATTTTCTTCTCAAGTTACATCATTACACAGCATTCGAGTTTTGTGGAGATGAGTACAAACTAACTGAAGAAAACAAAAAAAATCACAGTTGTCACTTTTTCTATTTTTTTCTGACTTTATTGTATTTTGATGATTCTATACAAACTGAATACTGCATCACAGACAGAACCACAGCAGAATGTGAGGCTGTGTCAGTTCATGCATCCTTTGCAGCTCCAGGCTCTGGTTTTTTTTTTTCATAGTAAGACCCTTTTTAGCCAGCAAAGGAAGTGAGCAGAGCTCATGCATTTGATGGAAATAAAACCACCTTCAAAACCTCAAGCTGTGTTTTATGAAATGCAAAATGAGTTACACTGCACTGTAACAGAGCACAGACACAGAAAAAACCTCAGTGCTTGCTATTTTGGCGCCTCTCATTCCCAGCTTACTGGGCTCCACTCATCTCTGTCAAGGGCAGAAGAGATGCCAGAAGTCTGGGATGACTCTCTGATGGAAAATGCATTTCTCTTATCTCTTCCACCTCAAGCTACAGCATATAGATTGTATTGTGGAGTCTCACACAGGTACCTGTTCCTGGTGCTGTCCTGCCTGTGTGCCTACAGAGAAATCAGAGTTCCTCTGGAGGGTCACACAGTGGGCAATGCTGATAGCATCAGAACAAGGCTTGTTCTCTTAAGGCAAATGACATGGTCACAGCCCAGATTCAACCTGTTTGGCCTTCATGCTTCTACAAAACCTGAGCATAAAACCCTTTATGTTTCAGTTTGATTATCTCAGTTTTAACAGAATCTCATTTATATTCCCATGGTGTTTTGTCCCTTTGTATAGCTGTCATCAAGCAGGCAAGACTGAGGGAAATGTTTTGTATGCTATTGAACAGATTATCAGCTATGGCAATGACACCTGAGCAAGTAAGGTAGGCAAGGTAGAAAAGCAGCAAAAGGGCAATAAAAGAGGAGGAGCAGACCCAGTTAGTACAGCTCACCTGGCCCTTCAAAATCTCCTCCAGACACATTTGCTCTAGGGGATCTGAGGGTGAAAGTACTAATGCTGATTTAATAGATAGAATATGTCTACAGGGTGCAAGGCACTGTTCAGTTCAAGTCATGGGGGACTAGTGTGAAATGGATGCTGCAGAACAGAGGAATTGTCTGGTATGAATTGGAAGGTAACAAACTTTTCAAATGATCTGTGAGCTTAGAAACATATATGCATTTTTACTCTAGGAGAAACTGAGAAAAGTAACTGAAGTAATGCAGGGTGATGTGGGCATTACTCACAAAACACCCTCACGATTATCACTACAGAAAGCCAGTTAAACTGCCAATTTCTCCCAGAAATAGTTGTAATAATGAACACCCCAAAAAAATTATTCTGCAGGGTTAATGCCTGTTTATTACAAACATGCACTGCCATTTCAAGAAACTGCTAATTCCAGGTGTAACTTTACATCTTTCAAAGGAAGGAGAAAAGTTATTTCCATGTCATCAGGTTTGTATTGTTGTTGTACTACAGTAGGCAAACAATATAAAACTACTGGCTATTTTATTGCAACTTTTTCACCTTCTCTTTCATATATACCAAAATAAAACCAAAAACCTCCTTCTGTTGTCAGTTCATAGAAGTATGATTTTACAAGTACAATGTCAGCTCAGAGCAAAATGATGCAGTTGCAAGGAAACCACTTCATTGCCATGAAAAGCTTACTAGACAATCATAAAAGTAAAAATGGCCTCACATAAAGCCAAAAGTGTTTAATTTACTTAGGGCTTTTTGGTTATTTAATTGGAAAAAGACCAATTTGATAAGATGAGACTATGTCAGACACACATTGGTCAGCTCCTAGAAGAACCCCAGCAGCCCCCATGAAAGGACACACCCTCAGGGACTTTGGCAAATTCTGACAAGCCTCTGCTGAATATGTAGAAGATGATGTTTTTCATCCTTGGCATCAGGCCAGTTGCAGGCACAGCCATGATAGTAAATTAACCTGCTGCCAAATTTTTAATCACTGTTTCAAAACACTGGGGATTCTCAATTAAACTGTTGTAAGAGACTATGCAGCACAACAACATGTTTCACCCTATCTAAGCAATACAGCTGAATCATGTTTATTTACATTAAGCTGGAAATTTAAGATGAGGAATGTGTCTAACAGGAAAAGTCAACCTGTACACACAAAGTCTACAATGCAACTAAAGTCATCATCTCATAAGAGGAATTACTTGGGATCTGCAAGTACCTAGAATTTCTACCAGATGTTGTGTTAGAAAGCTGAGTAGGAATGTCA